>KE155026.1:101980-120171 GCA_000411075.1 Sisymbrium irio | reverse complement strand
AGAGAGAGAGAGAGAGAGAGACCTGTGCAGAACTCTGCGCCATTGGATACACTGCAGCTTGAGAGTAGACATTGGATGGCAAGGAGCCAGGCCCTGATTGGCAGACTAGATCTGCCAGCAATCAACAACAAATCAAAAGTACGAGCAATTAGCAAAATAGAGACTTAAATATCAAAACTCATTGACAAGTAAAGACTTTACACTGTCATGAATAAGCCTAATGCATGAATTTCTAGAGACAGGATGTTGCAAGAGAAAATTTTCTATATGTGACTAAAGGCGATGGTGTAGACAGATGTTAAAGATGAGCTTTTTGGTTCAATCATCAGAGAAGATACTGGCGGGGAGAGGGCCTTGTCATAAGTCATAAGGTTTTATTCAGCGACACAATTTATAGAGAATACAAGAAGAAAACATATGCCGGATCTTACCAACACCCCCTGTCCCAGAAGCTTCCACGTTTATAAAAGCTCCGATGGTGTCTTTCAACTTATTCTGCGTCATGAAGCCGTGTGAGCCCTAAACACACAACAAAAAGCCGAACCACCATGCAAATTAAGTAGGCGCTTATTTTCACCACCTTGACTGTAATTGAAACCTCATGCTATTTATTTACTAATCACAATATATAATAAGAGCCAGAAGATGAAGTTTATGAAACAAAATTCCATGCGTGAGAGAACTAAATACCACAAATGTGTTACCAGCATAAAAAGCTCTTCGGCACCATTGAAGAGAAATATTATAGGTCTAGGCGGGGCCCAGCCAGAGTCCACTACCAGTCTTGCTACTTCAAGCAGTGATGCTGCAAATAGAGAGACAAGAAGCCATGATATAGTGGTTTAGAAGGAAAATCTAAGGAGATGGACCAAACGCACCTACACATGACCCACAGTCACCAGCTCCTGGGGAGTTGACAGGACTGTCATAATGTGCATTCATCAATACAGATGCATCGGTGTCAAGAGAATGAATCGACGAAATACTGCAAGGAAATGCAAAATGGTAAAATGTTTAGCATTAATTTGTGGGGACACAATCATTCAATGCTGCAGACTGTTGATGAACTGAATAAAATAACACAAACAAGAAAGGCCCAAAGTGAATGATAAATACCAACTGCAAAGTCTCCTGATCAAAATAAAACACAAACCAAAAATGTAACACAAAAAGACCTTAACTTTCTTCACGTTCTCAGCCATACTAGACGACCCAAGAGAAAAAACGTGAACGTAGATTGCCTTTACCAGAAAACGGCAACGACAATTTTGGCTAGAACAAATTTTATAAAACCAATCACTAAAGACGAATACTTTAGGTTAACAAAACAATACCGCATAAGTATATTAGTATGGTTTCTGTATCCCAGCGATATACTGTGGCCAAGAAACATCATGCTAAAGGAGCCATCCACCTGAGCCTCCTCCACCTCAACTCTACACAACAAGCATTCATTGTTTTCATCTTTCATCAAAAAAAAAAGATAAGAAAAAGAGGAACATTCTTTTTGATAGCTTGAAATCAAATAATATATATTTATTGAGTGCATAAATGTAGTTGAGAGTGATGATGAATCTCAGCATTTATTAAACAACTCAGAGTGATACCCACTTTTCTCAGATTCGGTCAAAAAAGTGATATATATGTATTCAAAAGACAAAAAAGCCAAACCTTAGATTGTGCCCAGCTCTCTCCTTCACCATCTCCAACTGACCTTTAATGTACGTTGCAGCTTCTTTAAGCCCAGGTCGTCCTTCCTACAAAACCCATTTCAAGGATCAGACAAAAAAAGAAGCCTTTGTGAAAGAGAGAGACGACGAATCACCTGTCGACCGCCGATCTCCTCGGCCAAGACACGAATGTGTTTGACGGCTCTAGCTTCAGAGAACCGATCTAGAGGAGCGTCAAAGGGAAGCGGAGAGATATGTTTCATATGGAGGACGCAATAAGCAATCGCTGCCATTAAAGCGTAGATGAAGGTGATTGAGAAGAGGAACTTGAAACCAGTCGCATCTCCAGTGCTCATCCTCCAAAACGCCATCACTGTTAATCGAGACAAATCTCGTAACTTTTGAAAAGACAAAGGATGAAGCAACGAAAGTTTTATGTTTTGTAATAATATTCGAAGGTGAAACGGAAAACGGGAACGTGAAAGCCGTCGCTGACGCTTTGAGTGTCAGAAGAGAGAAATGTTTTTTAGGTGAAAGTTTGTGTGTGGGTCCCGAAAGTTACTTTTCAAGTCCTCACGTTTTTCATTAATTACGTATTTTGTCCGTTTCTCTTTGATATAATTTGACCCAAGATGTCAGTGTTATGTTAATTTGATTAGTAGAGATTCTAGATATTGGTATTAATTGATTTTAAAAGGATTTGAATTCATTTGAATGGGTGTGTATCTTTAGACTTTTACAAAAGGTGAGCTCATAAATCGAAGGAATTTGCATGTGTATGTGTATCGACACATGTCAGTGTGAAAGTGACATTGTTGTGTGTTTTCTGACTTTTGAATACGATGAATCAAACAGATTGTTTAGTTTTTGTAGCTACTTCTTCCTATTTTTGTACTCCGTCTAGCTCACCACAGTAGAAATTAGAGGAAGGTAGGTAAGAAAAGCTAGGTAGACAAAAATGCTTTTACCGTTTTCAAAAATAAATAAAAAAGGCTGACAAAAATGCTTTTTCCGTTTAGGCCCTGTCCATTTAAGCCTTGTTCTGTTAGATTTTATCTGTTTAAGCCCGTTTACATATATCGATGATAAGCACAGATGTTGAAAATAGAAGAGGAGAAAGAAATGAGAAGTGAGGAGAGAACGACCATAAAGGGGATAGAGGTTCCTCCACTTCCGTATTTAGCACAGAACACATGGTGGTTTACACTAAAACAAAAATGTTATTTCTTCTTTAAATGAGATGAACATACGACTCGTGGTGATGGACAGAACCTCGCAATTGATAAGCTTCATGGTGCAACATCCGGCAATGAAACTTAGTGGTGATATGTCGGCTAAAAATTAAAACCAACCAAATGACTCTGCTTTTGTATATGTAATAAGTTGATATTCTTCCATCTCGTGCAATTTATCTGTCAAATGAAGTTATATTCACATAAACAGAATGTTTTTATTTGTATAAGTGGTCATATATTCATATTCGAGTAAGTTTTGTATTTAACTAAGTTAAAATTGTCTCATTTAATACAAGGAAGCCTCTATTTTGCATATGACTATGGTTTAAATAAATCAATTTACACATGTATTCGGTGAACATCGTGTCGTGCCGTGTCGTGTCGTGTCATCACCATCATCATCAATTTGTTGGCAAAGCTTTTAACTCCAAAATCAGTCAACTACAAATTTTAGAGACAAAATGCTACAAATTGAAATACATAACCACCATTTCATAAATATAATGTCCACTATATGCACTTATGCAGATGCAGAAAACTACCTGCCTCTAACCACACTGAATAAGAAACACATACAAGTTGCCAGATTTCAAAATAAGTAGTAAATGGATAAGTAACATGAAATACTCCCAACAAATTTTCTTTTTATAGTTACACAAAGCAAATTTCCCAATATATAAAACTTAAAAAATGGGATTAGACTCAGTTAAAACTTAATAAATGAGTAGATTTTTTTTTTAATCTCGAGTGAAAGAATCTCTTTAGTCTTAATGACTCAATACATACGTTTCGTCAAAACTGGTTGCAATCAAGCAACAAACAGAAAATAGAGAGAGAGAGAGAGACCGTTGGTTGGATCCAAATCTCATCATCATCACTTTCTCTCCGAAGAAATGTACGGCAAAACCATATGCATCATCGTCTTCTTTGTCTTCCTCATTGCTTCCTACTCAATCTACATGGGCACCGTCGATCCAACACCTTACTTGTCTCAGTTTCAGTCTCAGCCCAATAAACCCTCCTCTCCTTGCAGCTCAACGGGACAGCCTCTCCGTGTCTTCATGTACGATCTCCCTCGCAAGTTTAATGTCGCCATGATGGATCCTCAGAGCTCAGATGTTGAGCCCATCACCGCCAAGAATCTCCCTTCCTGGCCTCAGACTTCTGGGATCAAGCGACAGCACAGCGTTGAGTACTGGCTCATGGCTTCTCTTCTTCACGCCGGCCTTGAAGAGAATGAGGCTGTTAGGGTTTTTGATCCGGATTTGGCGGATGCGTTCTACGTCCCTTTCTTCTCTTCCTTGAGCTTCAACACTCACGGCAAGAACATGACCGATCCATATACCGAGTTTGACCGCCAATTACAGGTAAAAGTTTGATCACTTACGGATGTTCTAAGGTCAATTCGTTGACAAGTTGCCAACTTTTCAAGAATTGGACTCGAAAGTGTTTGTCTTGTCAAGAATTGGACTCGAAAGTGTTTGTCTTTTCAAGAATTGGAACCGAAAGTGTTTGTCTTTTCAAGAATTGGAACCGAAAGTTGTTTCATTTAGTGCATTTTTCGTGTTGTGTCGTCAGGTTGAGTTAATGGAATATCTTGAGAATTCAAAGTATTGGCAACGTTCAGGAGGTAGAGACCATGTGATTCCGATGACGCATCCTAATGCTTTCAGATTTCTAAGGCAACAAGTGAACGCATCGATCCTCATTGTTGTGGATTTTGGGCGGTACCCAATAGAGATGGCACGTCTTGGTAAAGACGTTGTTTCACCGTATGTACATGTTGTTGAGTCTTACATTGAGGATGGTGTTGTTGATGGTGAAACTCCGGATCCTTTTGAGGCTCGCAACACGCTTCTTTACTTCCGTGGGAATACAGCCAGGAAAGCTGAAGGTAAAATCCGTCTCCAGTTGGAGAAGTTACTTGCTGGTAACTCTGATGTTCATTATGAGAAGAGTGTGGCAACTACACAAAACATCAAAGTGGTAAGCTCTTCTCTCTTATAACCATCTCTCTTGCCAAGGTGATAGAAAGTCCACGCAGCTTGTCAATGAGTATAAATAGGATAGTGCTTCATGTGTTTAGGTGTCCGAGTTTTATGGGATCTTGTATGCTTGGGACAACTTCTGAGTTTCCTTTACCAAAATTTAAGGTTTCGATATTTGGTTCTTGCATAGGTTAGTTCTTCCTCTTCGTTTGGTAGGCTGAATTTAGTGAGGAATAGAGGAAGATAGTGATTCTTTTCCTTGTGTTTGTTTGCTTGTAACAAGTCTACGGAAGGAATGCGAACATCAAAATTCTGTCTGCATCCAGCTGGAGACACTCCATCTTCATGCCGCTTGTTTGATGCCATCGTCAGTCACTGCATTCCTGTCATCATTAGCGACAAAATCGAGCTGCCCTTCGAGGATGAGATAGACTACTCAGAATTCTCAGTCTTCTTCTCTGTAAAAGAGGCGCTTGAACCAGGCTACATCCTCAACAATCTCCGCCAGTTTCCCAAGGAGAAATGGCTGCAAATGTGGGAACATCTGAAGAACGTATCTCATCATTTCGAATTTCAGTACCCTCCTAAGAGAGAAGACGCAGTTAACATGTTGTGGAGACAGGTGAAACACAAGATACCAAATGTCAAGCTCGCTGTACATAGAAACCGGAGGTTGAAAGTCCCTGATTGGTGGGTCTGAAGAAAGATTGAAGAATGACCAATTTTTTCTCAAGATTAAGTCTTTTTCATTCGTTCTTCCCTCTAATACTGTACATTAGTTGATTCTTTTGTTACATTTGAGTTTCATGATCCATTTATAGGCATATATACTCTTAAACATTATTTTTTTATAACCAGATGCTTTATAATTTTTAGATGAGAGCTCTTATTGTAAACTTGTTTGTCGTGGGCACTAGAGGGATCAAGCTGCTTATCCTTTCTTCTGTGTTCCAGCATCCCTTTTTACCTATCTCGTTTTTTTGTTACCTGCAAGTGGATCAAATCTAGAGATTAAAATCCTATTTAGTATTTACCATGGAATTTTCTTATTAGATAATGCTGTCAAATTATTTTTGGTAGGACTATAATAAATAATAAGAGAGAAAAAAAAAGTGAAGTCAGGATACTAGTTTTGCTAAATTCATGATGATCAGGAGCGTCTCCTACTCCTACTATTTGCCAATGGGTGTGGGATAAGCTTTAACAAACTTCTTCAAGTTCTTTCTGTGGCATAAAAGAATCAGTCAGTCTTTGAAAGTATTGTTCTAATTCAAAACCCACTAGAGAATATAATGACTAATTCTATAATCTCTTTTTTTTAGCTGGTGGTTAAACAACCGGAGAGTAAACATGCAAAATAACTATACCAAAAGTGCAATGGATCCAAATTAAAAACACATTTAAATTTTATAAACTTTTAAAAAAATGTCACATATGTAGGCATTTATCATGATGGAGGGGTATATGCGTCATTTCTAATCACTAAATGAATTCTCTCTATAAATAAAACTCACAGTCGCCGAAGCTGACGAGTAGCAAGAAGAGAGTAGCAGGCACGTTCTCTTCCGCCAAGAAACCAGCCGGAATCTGGAGAAGCATCTCTCAAAGAAGATGCGTGTTGTCAGAATTTCATGCGTTGGGACACGTCATCTTTCACCTCCCTCCTCCGCCGGAAGTTGCTCCGCCCATTCCGACCTCTCTGCCTCCTCCTCCACCGGTACGTTCTCTCTTTCAACCGTCTGTTTAAACTCTCCCACCGCTACATTTGCCTAACTATAATTGTTAACGCTGAATCTATCAACGGAAGTTTCTTATATTGATCATTTTGTTCATTTCGATTTATTTTCTTTATTGTGCTCTCGTAATGCGATATTAGATCCAATCCTTTTGAGAAATGTTATTTTTCATTTCTTATGATCACTTTTTCCAAATCTAAAATCTCCATTTTATTTCATTTTCCAAGTTAGTTTTGTTGTAAATGCATAAACGTTGCACATTGCGCCAAGTGTGTTATCTTTTTGGAGTATAATTAGCTTTCGTTTTCAGTGATGTTTTATTCATTCAAGGATGGTAAACTGTAGCAGAGCTATCTCTACAGTGTGTTTGACCGGCGACTAGTTAACGTGTGTGATGAGTGATAACCGATAACCAAATAAAACCTATCTACAAGGAAATCAGTATTTTATAATTTTATTATATGGTAGTATCAAATAGTATTAATGATATTATATATGTACAGTGTAAACAGTATATGTGATGTTTTGGGACTCTTGTTGGCACAATTATTAGGTGTCCGGGTTAGAAGGGGCATCGGCTTCATTTCGTGTCTGAATCATAATCTAAGATTGGGTCCCACTGTGGGTCCCTGAGTGAATAATTCGTATCGGTTGTTCATAGGATTATACCGGTTTAGTTTAATTGGACGGGTTTAGGAGATCCGTGAATGATTCAATCGGTCTGCCACGTGAGTTGAACTTCAAGTAGATCTGTGGTCGCTGGTTGAATTAGACACTCTTGGATTAATTTAATAACTTATTTTTATTTTTTTGTATAAAACGATAAATTTATATTCGGTGTTTTATGTATGGTAATGGTCCCCATATATCTAAATCAGCCTCTAGAGCATATGTTGACAAGTTTATACAAACTGGAGTGTGGTACTCGCTTTTGAAGGGTAATCATAATGTTTCTATATGGCAACGGGGTTAGAATTATACCTATAGGTCTATTGTTAGGTAACTTGTCACCATAACGAGATACACAATCTTGATTAACAAATCTTAACCGAATCAGAACCATTGAAAATAGGTGATCCAAAATTCAAACCGAGCGCAAATAAACCGATTTGGAACCAAACACAAACTGAACAGAAATGATTAAAAAATCCTTACTTTTGTTGAAGATTTTTTATATGTTTTTTTTGCAAAAACCAAGTCAACCGTACCTAATTGAACCAATGGTATAGGTTTCTGCTCGATTTCTATATTCATAAACCGGAAATTTTAATCGAAACCAGACCATTAAAAACCGGATTGGGCAAATGGATTCAAGTGACTACTAGCAGCCAATGTCAGGCTTGTCAGCCTTTATCTTCATATGACTTGACCAATTGTGTTTTGAAGTTTCAACTCTAGTGGAAGCTACTTTAGTTCAATAGCTAGTAGCAGTTAGTAGTATGAGATGCTTTCATGTAATTCTCTAACCCAAATTGTTTAAAATTGCTTAATTTTGATCCACAGAGCATTTAATAGAAGCTTCCTTAGGCAGTTAGGCTGGCTTAGTTTTCTTGTTGGGTTTTAAATTTCAAATCCTCGTAATCTTGATGTGCTCTTGTTTTCATATGCAGGGCTGACTAATGCAGATACAGATGATGCGAGTTGTGGTGGCACGCCTAGTTGGAGAATAAAAAAGAGGCTAACATGTGTGTGTTTCTACCGCAAGAGAGCTTATGAACGCATCTGCTCTAACTTAACACCACTGCAGGTAAACACAAAAAGCTGAATTAGTTGGCTTTTATTCGATGCATTTGTTTGGAGTCTGATTGATTATTTCAGGAAGAAAGACTACAGAGGTTGAGGAAGAGAATGAAGAATTACTTTGATACGTCGCTGCCTGACCATCAGGATGCACTGAGAGCATTGTGGTCAGCAACGTATCCTGGTGAAAAGCTTGAGGCTTTGATCTCAGATCAGTGGAAAAATATGGGATGGCAAGGAAGAGATCCATCCACTGATTTCAGGTTACTCCCGAGGGACTCTCTCGAGTAAGATCATTCGAAAAATAGTGCTTAATTAGTTTCTTTTGTGTGACTGCAGAGGAGGTGGATTCATATCACTGGAGAATCTTCTCTTCTTTGCCAAGACATTCTCGGTAAACTTAACATTCACCACCTTCTACTTTCAGAACATTCATATCATAACTAACCCACATTATAAATTTTCTCCGTTCTATTGGTGTAGACTTCGTTTCAGTGTCTGTTGAAGAAACAAGAAGGAAAAAGATCAGCTTGGGAATATCCATTCGCTGTAGCTGGTGTCAACATTACCTTCATGATCATGCAAATGCTCGACCTAGAAGCATGTGAGTATCCGCTCACTCACTCACTAACCATTAGTGTTGAGTGCCTTAGATTGCGAAGCATAACTGGTTTTTTACTCTACTACATGTGCAGCAAAGCCTAGGACTTTTGTACGGTCGGTTTTCCTACAAATGCTGTCAGGTAAAGTATGGGAACATGTATATACGTATCTGATTATAATTCCATCATGGCTCTTTGGTGACTTGATTTTTGACGAAGTTTATGGAAAATCTAGAAAATGAATGGGCGTTTGATTTGCTTTACTGCGTGGCCTTTGCGGTGATGGATAAACAATGGCTTGACAGGAACGCCACCTACATGGAATTCAACGTGAGTTGTAACCGTGTTTCCATTATAATTATATACAATTATATGCTTGTGACAGTGATGGTGACGATGATGATGATGATGAGATGGTTGGATGGTGTAGGATGTGTTGAGATGTACGAGAGCGCAGCTCGAGAGAGAGCTGATGATGGATGACGTTTTCAGGATCGAGGATATGCCTTCCTTCTCTCTTCTCTCTTAGTCTTTACCAATCAAATTCTTGTTGTCGCTTTAGAATTAGACAGTTTCAAACAAGGAAACACAATGAGGTCGATTTTTTTAGGAATGTCCGACCCGCGAGATGAGTGAACAAGTTTGATATAAGCTATTGCGAGAAAGTGGTACTTAAGCTGTTATTATACGAATGTACTTATCATTTAAAAAGCAACTGACCTCTATTATTGAAACCACATCGAATCATAGCTTCTATCCACTTATGAATCCTCACCTCATTAGACCACAAAATATGAATTAAAGATATGGTAATATTTTGTGAGATGTGGAAAAAACGTTACTCTGCCCTCAACACGCATTTTCACTCTAAAACTCATCAGATTCTCTTTCAATCGATCTTATTATTACTTATTAGGAACCTCATTTCTAAGATCAGTCAATACGGATCATAATTACGGCCAAGAACTTCTTTGTGTATAGGATGAAGATCAATTTTTACTAACTAAACTATGGATGCGAGAAGATTGATTATTTTGTTTGTACATTTCATAGTCAATTCTGTTGTCAGTGAAAAAATTGCACAAATTTGTCAATGTAGTGCAATGCACTACTGACTGGCAAACACTAGTTACAATACCAACCATTAATTTTGTCTCTACCACGGTTAGTCTATGTGAATAAAAGTTGGAAAATTATTAATCTATTAATCAAAAGCTTTGAACATACTCCATTTCCAGTTACAAACTTCATTTTTGGTTCAAGACGAGAAAAAATTATTATTTTATAGTATTTATTAATATATTTAATATTAGTTAATAGATGTTTAGCTATAAATATACTAAAAATTAGAAAAGAATACAAATTTATACCCATGAATGTGCTAAGGTAATACATCTTTTTTACGAAAAATAAAAAGAAAAAAAATAGTATTAACCTCAATTCTTCATTTTGTCCAGAGATAAAGAGACAGATTGTACGAAAAATATACTGTAATACAATTTTTTTTTGTTTTTTCTTTTCTGAAACACATTAAATTGAGAAATTTTCGAAAACAAAAAAGAGCTGTTGCAATTCAATACTATGAACTCGTTATTTTGGTGCCAGCTGTACAGTGCCGTTATGATTGACTAAACGTCATCGTTTTTCAAACGCCAAAGAGTTAATAATATTAATGTTAGATCTAATCATTATATATTTACTAGGTTAATGTCCGTGCATACGCGAAATTTTTTAATGATTTTTAAAGTATATTATATGAAGTTGTAGTTTTTTGTTTTGTAGAAAAAAAACTGAGTTTATTGTTTTTTTTGTATTTAGCATACCTTCAAATATAAATTGTAAATTTTCAATAATTGTAGAGAATGGAAAAATTTATGTCAACTATGTTATTTTAAATAGTTGGAATTATGAATCTATAATCAATTACATGACATGAGTATAAGAATGTCTGAAACATTTAAAATATACAATGGTTGCTAAATGAATATTAGGATTTGAGTTTTTTTGTAAAGACTAATAAAACAGATCATAATAATATACAAAGGAAAGATGTATAGTTGAGCGAAAGTTCTGAGATAAATTATGAGTCTGTTGTATGACACAGAAATCACATGGCAGAGAGAAGCATCTTGGTTTAGAATTTCTTACAACCCAATAATTTTAAAAGCAGGTCGCAGGTAGTAGATATCAGTTCGTAAATCCCAATAGCTTCTATTATGAGAGAATAAAGCTCAATAACGTGTAGGAAATATAATAGCTTGTAAATGAATAAATAATTCTGCACAAATGGAGCTGGCCAAGTTCCTGTCCTATTCTTGCGAATCAGACATGGTGGAGGCATTAGACATTGGTCTCTCAATTGCATCGCCATTGTTGCAGAGAAACCACCTTCATTGCTTCAAGTTATCAAACTGGTTGAGGGAATAAGATCTTTTGTCGCAGCTTACAACTGAGAAGCTTTCAATTTCCGCCTAAACAATAGAGCCAAGAGATACCATTTATTAGCTCTAGATCTGTTTAAGCCTTATCTCTTCAAGAACCATCAAAGAAAAGTAGGACATCACCTAAACCATTGATGCATTGTTCTCTCTGTTTCCTTCTCTCTTCCTCTAGTTGTGTTTTAGCGTTTCACAATCCTACTCACAATCTAACCATTGAAATTATAAGTGGTTCCGTGGAATACCTTAATAGCTTAATCCTTGATCATGAGAAGCAGAAATGATAATCTAACCATTGAAATTATACCTTAATAGCATAATCCTTTCCATCGACAATGCTCTGATATAGAACCTGTTATACATACAAACAATAGCCTTATAAATTCTATAACCCATTTGTTGCTTCTTTGTGGTATGAAACCTTTATTTATTTACGCATAGGAAAACAAAGCAAATAAGTTCATGAAAGGCAAGACAAAGTTTTTGAGCCACACTGACTACTTTTCAGTAGCTACCAAATCCAACTTTAGGCTTACGAACAAATTCATTGACTGTCTTGTTTCCATCTTCATCATGTACATCATACGATATCAAAAAATATCTTTATTAACTTCGACAAATCTATGTTCCCTATACGCCCCCATCTCGGGATCAATTGTATTTAATCATAAAGCCACAAATCTGCTAGTCTCACTAAAGAAAGAGTCATTCTGTCTGAAGTCAATAAGCAAAACAGATGCCTAAAATGAAGTTAAGTTACAGTTTCAGAGTTCTAAAGACATATCCAAAGACCAAGTAAGCTTCTGAAGTGGAGACAAAGAGAATTAGGTTCGTAGAAGGCAAAAAGGCATTAAGTTTTGGATAATGAAGACGATATCACGCAGAAAGGGAGAGCCACAAGCGACATCGTTTCACTTAAAATATAAAGAACATGTGTCATTCAAATAATCAAGATTATGGAGAGAGTTATTATATAATTATACTTATCACTAGGGGTTAACCCGCCCTACGGGCGGATCAGTAAATGAATAAATTATAAATAGTTAATATTTTTAAACTATTAATTTTTGTAATTTTAGTATACATTTCATCTTGATCTATCTCATTCATGTTCAGAAATTCTAATGGTACAATATTGGTACATGATTTTTATCTTTAGAATGCTCGTTTTTATTTTATTTCCGTTAAATCATGTTATGATTCCAATTTACCGTCTCCTACATTTTCATAATTTTGTGATGTTTTTAGAATGTTATGAAATACCTATTTATTCTCTTATTCAAACTTTCGTTTTTTTATATATTAAAATGACATTGTGTTAATCCATTCAAATAATATTCATTTTATTAACGTTTTTGCAGTCATGTTCTTTTACGTTTTTTTATTTTGATATTTCCGTTTTGTTTTTCAAATTTTTTCGTTGTGCGGTAATAACTTTTGTTTTAGTTTATTTATTTTTCTGGATTTGATAAACCACAATAATTTATTTATGACATGTTAATTTTTTAAAGCATACATTATTTACTATTAATTGACCTTACTTTATTTACTAATAAAATAACATATATTTACTGAATATATATTCAATAGGAAATATTAATTTTAAAACTATAGTATATGATATATATCATGTAATATAATTTAAAATAAGTAAATTTATCTGTTTAACAAATTATTTTTTGTAGTTTTAAATATATAATATATAAGAAAAGCCCTTTCACATTTCCTTTTAAAAATTTCCTTTAAAATTTAATATATATTCAATATAAAACATTGACTTTAAAATTATAATATATGTTTAATAGTATATGTTTTTTAGGAATTTTTTTTCAAAGTTCAAATCAAAATTATTTATTTTGTTATATTTACATAATATTAATAATTTTGATTAGATGCTATTAATATTTTTACATATATGTATTTTCATATTCTATTTAAATGCTATCAATAATTTTAATGTGTATTAATGTATAATTTTATAAAAAATAATCAACTAAATGAATAGGTGATGATGTCTCAAAATTTTAAAATTCTTTGAATGAATAAATAAATTATCGATAGTGAATTTTTTTAGTATCAATTCCATCTTGATCTATCTTATTTATATTTAGAAATTTTAGTGAGATAATAAAGATATATATATTTTTTTATTTTCAAAATTCTTTTTTATATTTTCATTAAATTCTGTCATAATTTTCAGTTTACTCTACATTTTTATGTTTTTGTTGATGTTTGTTATGTAATATTGTTTATTATTCTTTTCAAACTATTGGTTTTTCTTTTGTTATTCTTATATTAAGATGATAAAATGTTAGTCTATTTAAGTTTTGTTTCATTTTTCTTTTTAGAAAAATATCAGAATTTTGGATATGTAGTTAGTGAGATGTCAAAATGAGAATATTGTTTTCATGTTTCGTGTGAGTTATTATTATTTATGTTTTTTTTACATGTACGGGTTATTATTATTTATGTTAATTTACTTCTTACATGTAGAAATTTTATGTATTGATATTATTATCACTATACTTTTTAATTTGACATAAGTTATGTTTATATTTTTAAACTTTTTAGTGGGATATTCGTTGGAAATTTTCCCTTATGAAAACATATGTGAGATATATAGACAATTATCTATATGCTTATGTCACATATTCAAATACTCAGTTAGTCTAGTGAATATCACGTGTGTGAATTTTTTTTGTAAGTCATCACGTTAGAGTCTTGGTGAAAAAGTAGAATCATATAAATGTGGGCCATCGTGTGGGAAAGAGTTTTTATTTTGGGTTTTAAATGGTGAATATGTTGCAGATAAATTAAAATTTTAGGAGTGGAAAATAAGGAATGGCAATGAAGAAAGTAGTGAGATGACGTGTCCTTTTTTTTAGAGCATTACTTGATGACGTGGCTGTATAAGAAGGGAAAAGATTTTAATAGATTTTCTTTTCTTCATATAAAGAGAAATCACTTGATTAGGGTTTGTTCCTGAAAATCATCGAAGCCGAATCCTCGGCGATCGAGAATCTCGGCAGACTGATTTGGTGTTGTTTTTTTCCGGTGAGTTTTAACTTCTCTACCACCATTTTCAATTCAATTTTCTTTTTCTACTGTTCGATATAATCATTGTTATTTCTTCAATTTAATTTTTAGGGAGAAATCACCGATTCTAGGGTTTGTTCCTGAGACGCGAATTAATTGATCGCTCGTTTCTCTCCCACTCGCCATCCTCGTTTCGTCGCCAAACCCTAAGTTCGACTCCATCTGTTTGAATCTGTCGGTGAGTTTTAACCTCTCTACCACCGTTTCATTTCAATTTAATTTCTTATTTCTCGTGAAAGCGAAAGAAATTGACGCGTTTGGTTGTAGATGAAGGTGCGATTAGAAGCATCTGGTTCTTTAGTTGAAAGCGAGGCTTTTCTTGGATGAATGTTAGCGAAGAAGAAGAAGGATTCTTCTCTCTCGTTAGGTAAAATTGAAATTTCTCGGCTTTGGATCTAGCTTATTACAAATTATGATTAAAGGAAAAAATTGAAATTTTCAGGTACAATGAATCAGACCAGAGTGTTTCGGCTTTGCAATATCGTCTGAATCATAAGCATCACGAGGTAATTTCCTAATTGAGATACACCGTGTCTGAAAATTGGAATCTTGGTGTTAGCTGTTAGGACATTTGTTGCATTTGTTGATGTTTGTTAGTTGTTACCTAATTGATAGTATCTGACGAGCGGCTGTTATTCTCAAGATTGTTTTGTGTAACTTGAAAACTTGTTGGAGAAAAAATGTTTTGTTGTAAGGTGAAATGAGTTTTTCTGTATCATGCATTACAAGAGTGATGTAGTTGCAAATCTTAACAACAAACACTTGCTTGCTTGCTTGTGCAGGTCCATGATAATGATGATACTGTTAAGATGCGTTTTGGAGGGATTCTGTGCTTGTTATACACTAAACATTGAGCAATGCTGTTTAAAGATAATTCAAGTAAATATTTCTCTGCATTCTCTCTCGGTATCTGTCTTCTCGCATTGTGTTGATTTGCTTGTGTTCTGTTATTACTACTTATGAGCAAATTAAACCTCTCTAATATCTCGGCTTTGGATCTAGCTGATTACAAATTATGATTAAAGGAAAAAATTGAAATTTTCAGGTACAATGAATCAGACTAGAGTGTTTCGGCTTTGCAATATCGTCTGAATCATAAGCATCACTTGGTAATTTCCTATTTGACATACACCGTGTCTGAAAATTGGAATCTTGGTGTTAGTTGTTAGGACATTTGTTGCATTTGTTGATGTTTGTTAGCTGTTACCTAATGGATAGTATCTGACGAGCGGCTGTTATTCTCAAGATTGTTTTGTGTAACTTGAAAACTTGTAAGGTGAAATGAGTTTCTGTATCAATGCATTACAAGAGTGACGTAGTTCCAAATCTTGTCAACACTTGCTTGCTTTCTTGTGCAGGTCCATGATAATGATGATACTGTTAAGATGCGTTTTGGAGGGATTCTGTGTTTTTTATACACCAAACATTGATCAATGCTGTTTAAAGATAATTCAAGTAAATATTTCTCTCCATTCTCTCTCGGTATCTGTCTTCTCGCGTGTGTTGCTTTGCTTGTGTTCTGTTATTATTTTGTTTTATGTAGCTAGCTAGATTTTAGACTTTTTACTTTTGGAATCAAAGTAGGCTTTAGTGTTTACCTTTTGGGTCTCAAGGATTCTTACGAGAGTAGACAGTTCACATCAAGCCACTATTACAAAGAGTTCCAACTAAAGATTTTTAAAAAAAAATTAAAACAAGCAAAACATTGCAAAATAAGCTACCTTCTTTTATTCACTTTTTGATAGTAATTACCGATTAAATACTTTTGAATAGTAATTTTAATATCTTTACTTTTTTTTATTATGTATCATATTATATGATAATTCCCTTCTTTTGTTGGTCGAGCTGGTTATATGCAATCTTATATTCTGTACAAGTCTCATTTTTTTTTAAAAATAAATAGCAAGCTGATAGTCACTGACTCTGTCCTTTCAATCTTTGAATCTCTGTGGATCTTTAGGTTAGGCGTTTCATCGATAAGTTACCTTTGAGTAAATATAAGCTTGACCTGGATTTAATCAATTCTTTATGAAATATTTTATCACAAGTTGTCAAACATCGCTGAAAAGTGGTGACTTTGTAACTTCTAGTAGTTCCCTTTAGAGTATCTGTTTATGTTCTTTGTTTTGTGCTTAAGAGTTATTAAAATTTATGTTAAGGCATACATTCATTTTTCTGCTATTCACATTTTTATTACTCCATCCATAAAAGTATTTTCTAGCTGTCATTATTTCACACCGTTTTCGGCTATTTTATTCAAATATTCCTCTGCCTAACTCGTTTGTAACATGGCTTCCAGTTTGATTATCTCTCTAGTTGTCCCTGATGCTCTAATAAAAACGAGGTAATCTTACATACCTCTCTGAAGTGTCTCTGATGTTATAATAACATCGAGGTAATCTTAATTACCTCTCTAAATTGTCCCTAGTGTTCTAATATAAACGAGAGTATCTTAATGCTATAATAGCATCAAGGTAATCTTAATTACCTCTCTGAAGTGTCCCTAATGCTCTAATAGCAACGAGTCACTCAGTTGTCCCTAATGCTTGCTCTAATAGCAACGAGGTAATCTTAATTACCTCTCTGAAGTGTCCCTAATGATCTAATAGCAACGAGTCTCTCAATTGTCCCTTATCTAATGCTCTAATAGCAATGAGGTAATCTTAAGTGTCCCAAATGCTCTAATAGCAACGAGTCTCTCAATTGTCCCTAATGATCTAAGAGCAACGAGGTAATATTAATTACCTCTCTGAAGTGTCCCTAATGCTCTAATAGCAACGAGTCTCTCAATTGTCCCTAATGCTCTAATAGCAACAAGGTAATCTTAATTACCTCTCGGAAATGTCCCTAATGCTCTAATAGCAATGAGTCTCTCAAGTGTCTCACTTGCTCTAATAGCAATGAGTCTCTCAATTGTCCTAATCTAATGCTCTAATAGCAATGAGGTAATCTTAATTACCTCTCTGAAGTGTCCCAATTGGTCTAATAGCAACGAGTCTCTCAATTGTCCCTAATGCTCTAAGAGCAACGAGGTAATATTAATTACCTCTCTGAAGTGTCCCTAAAGCTCTAATAGCAACGAGTCTCTCAATTGTCCCTAATGCTCTAATAGCAACAAGGTAATCTTAATTACCTCTCGGAAATGTCCCTAATGCTCTAATAGCAATGAGTCTCTCAAGTGTCTCACTTGCTCTAATAGCAACAAGTCTCTCAATTGTCCCTAATCTAATGCTCTAATAGCAATGAGGTAATCTTAATTACCTCTCTGAAGTGTCCCAAATGGTCTAATAGCAACGAGTCTCTCAATTGTCCCTAATGTCCCTAATGCTCTAAGAGCAACGAGGTAATCTTAATTACCTCTCTGAAGTGTCCCTAAAGCTCTAATAGCAACGAGTCTCTCAATTGTCTCTAATGCTCTAATAGCAACGCGGAAGTGTCCCTAATGCTCTAATAGCAACGAGTCTCTGAAGTGTCTCAAATGCTCTAATAACAATGAGTCTCTCAATTGTCCATAATCTAATGCTCTAATAGCAATGAGGTAATCTTAATTACCTCTCTTAAGTGTCCCAAATGCTCTTATAGCAAAGAGTCTCTCAATTGTCCCTAATCTAATGCTCTAATAGCAATGAGGTAATATTAATTACCTCTCTTAAGTGTCTCAAATGCTCTAATAGCAACGAGTCTCT
>KE155026.1:72337-88954 GCA_000411075.1 Sisymbrium irio | reverse complement strand
TAGGTCACCCATCCTTTGACTACTCCAGCTCAAGCACGCTTAACTCTGGAGTTTTCTCTAGATGTGCAACCGAAAAGGTAAGTGCACTTTGGTGACATAGGTAGCCAAATCAATTCTTTTAACCTCTCTACATAAGTTTCCATATACCAGAAATCGAGAAGTTACAAGAGTTTTGAATTGGATTATGGATTTTGCGTTTCTCTCTCTCTCTCTCAATTCTCTCTATCGGAGAGATCAATATAATGTAGTGAGGAGAGAGAGGAAGGAGTTAGTAAAGAAAAATAGTGAGACATATATATATATGTGTATATATGAGAGAGATAGCGAGAGAAAAAATTTTGATGACAAATAATGTTTGAATATTATAAATATATGAATAATATATAAAATGTGAAAAAAAAATAGATGACTAATACGAAAAAAAATATGTGAAATAAAACATTATAAATATATTAATATAAAGAGAATCTTAATTTTATCACATGTTACTCACATTTGAGAATAATAATTGATTGTTTATCGTTACCTACTAATACTCTTCCGTTTTTCACAACATGTCATTTCAAATTTACACCAATATTCATTATTATTTTCCAGATAAATTCCTTTCTTATTATAAATATTTTTCATCTTAATCAATTATAATAATTTATTCTTGAACGTTATATAATACATTAAAAATATTTCACATTCTTACCTTCTTAATTAATCACACAGATCTATACATTAAATTCAAAATAAAAAACCACTCCACTCATATCCTCACAAGTGTGCTGACAAAATATCTAGTAATCATAAATTAATCAACTAGTGTATTTTGTTTGTCTTTTGTGATTCTAATTTTTAATTGTGTTTATGATTACTGAATGATTTTAAAAGATATAAAAAATTCTCACATTTTCTTTAACTGGTAAACGTAACAGTCACAAAAAATATTTGTGTAGTATCAAAATAGTAACATATCCGATGTGTAAAAAATCTGTCATTCTTCTTTCTAAATGTGGATGACGCAAAAGATTGGCATTGTTAGATTTTGATGTACTATAATTTGACTTTCGAGTAATACTTAGGGGCTGCTTTTAATTTTCGTAAAGTTGAGGGACTTTGCTTCCATACATTCGCTGCACAGAATCGAAATCGATAGTGGGGTCCACTCGTCGTAACAAGTTTTGGTAGCGTTTGTTAGTTGCAACGGGTCGAAATTACCCGTACTACGCTTCAGAAATACCAAAAATACCCCTAAACGTCCTCCTTCTGCATTCTGTACTCCCCTATAAACTTCAAAACTCGCTCACTCACCTTTTTTCCATTTTCTTTTTTTATTTTGAAAATTTCTCTCCTCTTTTTCTCTCTGAGTTCACTGCGCAAAAACGAATCACGTTCCTCTTCTCATACCTCTGCAAAAATGGTGAGCGGAAGACGCCGATCATCGATTTCTTCTCTCCGCCTTTCTTCTCTTACTCTGAGAAGTTTTCGCTTCGTTCCAGTTCTCGAAAATCTGACTTCGCGTTTCTTTTTTTTTCTCTTCTCACTCTCTCAGGTAGTCGCTCAGAAGCTGAAGGAAGCAGAGATCACCGAACAGGACTCGCTCCTTCTGGTACGCGAAACTCCATCATCGAGCTTTTTTTGTTCTTTCTTTTTTTTGTTATTTACTGAAATTTCTCGTTCCTTTGTTGGTTATTTTCTCTGAGATTGATCTGGTTTTAGTTTTCGTAAACCATCTCTATCTCGAGATCGATTCCGTCTCTCGATTCTGCTTTCCGTCAACATTTTTGTTGTTGCTTCTTCGTTAATCCGCGTTTAAACAGCTTGAGAAGTTGTAGATCTTTTGACACTGACGACGTCTTCGATTTGTTGTTGAAATAGACTAGGAATTTGCTCCGTATTGCTATCTTCAACATCAGTTACATCAGAGGTCTCTTCCCTGAGAAGTATTTCAACGACAAATCGGTTCCTGCCTTAGGTACGTCGCTGAATCTGGAAGTTTCTAGATGTATTCTCACACTCAGTTTCGTTAACGATAATAATAATCTGCGGATTTTTTTTCTTTTTTGTTTGTTTGTGATTCAGATATGAAGATCAAGAAGCTAATGCCTATGGACGCTGAATCTCGCCGATTGATTGATTGGATGGAGAAAGGTTCTCTACACTCATGGTTTTTTGGATTTCACGCATTATTTTATCTATATCCACTTTTTATCTTTGATGATTGTTTCTCCTTTAGGTGTGTACGATGCGCTTCAGAGGAAATACTTGAAGACGCTCATGTTCTGCATATGTGAATCCGTAGATGGTCCGATGATTGAGGAATACTCATGTGAGTGTTGGCTAGATGATTGATTAGCTTGATTATAATATTGTGTGTTTCGCTTGTGGTTGTGTATGGTTTAGTTACTTAGACTCTGTCTACTCCTTGCTTATATATATATTTGATGAAACGTCTGTGTTACTGCAGTTTCGTTCAGCTACTCGGATTCTGAAAGCCAGGATGTTATGATGAACATCAATCGTACTGGAAATAAGAAACAGGGAGGGACGTTCAACTCCACTGCTGACATTACCCCGAATCAGATGAGGTATACCATTGATATAGTTGTTTCCTACTTTAAAGTCTTTTGTGTTTAAACTTTCTGTATCGCTTTTTATAATTTTTCATGATTTGTTTTTTACTAAAATCAGGAGTTCAGCTTGCAAAATGGTTCGTACACTTGTTCAGTTGATGAGGACTCTCGACAAAATGCCAGATGAGGTAATGAATATAGTAACTACCCTTTAAGGGTATTCAATTTACATCAATTCCCAATTTGCTTATGACACAGAATTTATTCTTTCTTTTTTGCTTCTGCTCCAGCGCATCATTGTGATGAAGCTTCTGTACTACGATGATGTGACGGTATGGTTATAGCCTTCCTAAATTCTGTGAACTGTGGTGGTATAGTTATGATAATGGAGCTTGAATAGAACTTCTTTCATGTAATAACTATTACTTGCAAATGAGCATATTGTGATAATTTTGTGCTTGTTACTTTCTTTTCACACTTGTGATACAAGTAGCTTTAAATTTGTTGTATTCTCATACAAGTTCTTGCTTTCTTTTGGGACAATGACTATACTGATCATCTTACATAACAGTCGAGCCATAAGAAAGATTGACAGCTGTTACTTGAAATTCATTGCAGCCACCAGATTATGAGCCACCTTTCTTCAGAGGATGTACAGAAGATGAAGCTCAGTATGTATGGACAAAGAATCCGCTGAGGATGGAAGTTGGGAATGTTAACAGCAAACATCTCGTGTTAACACTAAAGGTAATGTTATTGAAGAACATGCAACTCGCTAGACGTGTATCTTCTCTTATGATGTCAATCTGTTGTGGATCATCTGTGCAGGTCAAGAGCGTTCTTGATCCTTGTGAGGATGAAAATGAGGACATGCAAGATGATGGGAAGAGTACAGGACCTAATTCTGTACATGAAGACCAGCCTTCTGATTCAGATAGCGAGGTTAAACAAAGTCTTACTCATCTGCTTTTTACTCGGTCATTACATCCTACGTGCACCACACGCTGCTGTGCCTAAAACGTAACGTTCATTGTCGTTTCCAGATCAGCCAAACTCAAGAAAACCAATTCATTATGGCTGTAGTAGGTAATGGTGACTAACAAATCCTAGTATGTTATGCCAGTCAAGTAAAGTTTTCATTAAACTGAGTAAACTTGATAATCTAACAGAGAAACAGGACAATGATGATGGAGAGGTTGATGAAGGTGAATGCACAAATGTTAGCTCAATTTGGACTCAACGGAATAAAAAAAAATTCTTCTAATTTTACCTTTCTTTGGAATGATTCAAGATGACACACAGGATCCGGTTGAAGATGAACAGCAGCTAGCAAGGGTGAAGGATTGGATCAACTCCCGTCACCTCGATACTCTGGAGCTCACAGATGTTCTTTCAAACTTCCCAGATATCTCAGTGGTAATGAGTTATTCGGCTTCATTTTCACCTTATAAAGTGTAACTGAGCTGTTCCATATTTAATTTTCTGCCGTTCCCAAAACCTAAGCCACTCATCTTTATTGTTTCAGGTTCTATCTGAAGGTAAATCAAGACTTTGATGAAAGTCAATACTGAAAAGCATCTCTGACGCAGCATATAATGATGAAATCTATAGTTTGCTATAGCTACTACTATATACTGTTTACTTCATAGTCTAACTTCTTCTGCTAACTGATTATATCCTGACATTCAGAAATCATGGATCAGCTCGAGAAAGAAGGTGTTATTTTGAAAACGGGGAATGACACGTACATTAAAAACAGAAACAAGGTATATAATTCGCCATATCATACTGATTAGATTTCATTCTCTTTGTTTTGTTTTTTTTTCTTCGATCATTAACTAAACCCAAAATATCACCAGACACCAGGGAGCGAATTCACCTTTGTGAAAGATGAAGCTGATGGTCCAACAGTTCCAAAGGACGGGAAACCTATAGCCCCTGAAGACTACATGTACATGAAAGTGAGAAACTCTTGACTTCTTAATCTGTGTTTATAGTCAACAGGGCAGAAAGGATATAGATAGATAAAGATGGTCCTGAGAGACATCATTGATATCATGGCTTTTTGGTAGGCTCTATACCATTCTCTTCCGATGAAATATGTGACCATTCCAAAGCTCCACAACATGCTGGAGGGTGAAGCAAATCAGACGGCTGTTCGTAAATTATTAGACAGGATGACCCAAGACGGCTTCGTGGAAGCTTCTAGCAGCCGCAGGCTAGGTTTGCTATCTCAGTTCAGACCCTATTTCTTTCAAGTTTTGTTAGTCACAAGTTGGCCTCATTGATGAAGTTTGTATCTACAGGGAAGCGTGTGATTCATTCTAGTCTAACCGAGAAGAAGCTCAGTGAAGTCAGAAAGATCCTTGCCACAGACGATATGGTAATAATACTTAAAGACTCAAAGTAAATCCTTGGAACAGCTTGTCCTAATGTATATGCTTTCACAGGATGTGGATGTTAACGAACCTATAGACAAGACCAACGGCTTAGCGGGGAAAGTTACCGCAGGTACAGTTCTGTTCACACCCAGGTTTTACTTTTGAGATTTGTTAATCGATTTGATGTCCAAACAAAAACATTTTGGAAACAAACAGATGTATCCACATGTGGAGGTATCCACTCCATAGGGTCAGACTTCACACGTACAAAAGGAAGATCTGCAAAGCAGCCGAACGAATCCGTTCTAAGTGAACAGACCATCTCCAAAGCTACTAACAACACTCCTAGTAGCAATAAGGCACAGGTTAAAAATCATACCACTGCTCGAATGACATATCCTATTGGAAATCTTATAAGTGTACCTAAATTGGTAATTGTGGCTCAGCCTGTGGCTTCGAGGGAGAGCTTTGCGGTACATGGAGTAGCTGCTAACAAATGCAAGGACGCTGACACAAACTGTAGCCAAGCCTCACAGGACAGGCGTTGCAGGAAAACCAGCATGGTTTCTTTATACATAACCACATATTGTACTCTCTATGTTTTTAACATTGAAGTTATATGCTGAGACTTACACCGTTTTGGTTCTATATATCAGGTGAGAGAGCCAATTCTGCAGTACTCGAAGCGCCAGAAATCTCAAGGTTAATTGAAGATACCTCTATCAGACACCACAAGTCAAACCACCTTCCTCAGTGGTTATGATATTATCTTAAAAACTGCATAATCCTTATCATCTCTTCATAGACTCGCTCTATTACTTGTTTCAGTTTTTAAACTTGAGTTATTTTCATGCTTCAAGTGTTATATCTTTGTGGCCTTTGGGATGAGAACTACTGCATTAAAGGTCACTTGGATTTATTGTTTAAGGGTTATGTTATTATGTAGCTATTTCATATACATATCACGGTCACTTACTTGTATTTGCTTATTTCCTCTTTTGCATTCAGTTTTTCTCCTCACGGGCTTTCATACTATGTGTGGCAAGCTTATTTGCCTTTGGGAAGATAATATATTGCATTAATGATAAGTATCGTGGGTGGGTAATCCCGGCATTGTTTCTTTGATGCCCCGACTCCTTTAAATATACTATGAAGTAAATTTATTCCGTTTCAAGAATTTCAATTAATGGAAATATAACGTTAAAGATCATATACGATCGCCACGAAATCGGAAGTATACACGTGTCCTTGCCGGAATCTCCTCGAAATTTTTACGTCACGCGGAGCCCACAGCTAGACCTCCTAGAAACATCCACACACGACACGAAATTCAAGAAAAGGATTCTCTTTCCAGACCCCACCCGCACCAGATCTATTCTGAACCGTTAGATCACGTGGACGAGTCCAACCTTTGGTTATTTTAACCAATCCTCAACGTGATGTGAAGATACTTTGCTTTTTAAACACAATATAGAGAGCACCAGTGACAGCCGAGATTTCTGAAGCAAAATCGAAGAGCTCAAAACACACACACAGAAACAAAAAATTAGGTAAAAGATTATCACCACTTTCTTCCTTCTTGCTTCTTTATCATCTGGGGGAAAAAGTCTCACTGTGATCTCTCATCTGTTGTTGTAGATGGAGACGGACAAGAATAGCAAGCAGGTAGGGCTTAAGCACCTAGGGTTCGTGAGAATTGCGGCGATCCAAACTCTTGTTGGACTCTCAAGTCTCTACGAGTACGCCAAGCAAAACTCCGGCCCTCTTAAGGCGTCGGTGGGAAAAGTGGAAGGAGCCGTCACCACCGTCGTGTCCCCTGTCTACAACAAAATCAAAGACGTTCCAGATACTCTCCTCGTCTTCTTAGATCACAAGGTAAACCTCAATCTTCTCCCATGTTCTTGATCTCACCAGAATTCGTTTTCCCTTGGGAAATTGGTAGATCTGATGACTTAATTAGAAACGATTTGTTAGTTTTGTGGCTAAGCCCTTTGTTTACTTTGTAGGTCGATGAAGTTTCGTACAAGTTTGATAAGCATGCTCCTCCGATGGCTAAGCAAGTAGTAAGTCAAGCGAATGTACTGATCAACAAGGCTACAGAGAAAGCTCAAAGCTTTGTGAAAGAGGCTCGTACTGGTGGTCCCAAGGCTGCTTTTAACTATGCTGCAACCGAGTACAAGTGTTTCCTCGTGACTAATTCGGTTAGAGTCTGGGCTAAACTCAACCAGTACAAGCCGATTCATGCGGTTGGAGACAAAGCTTTGCCTTTGGCAGCAAACTTGTCTGGTAGGTACAACGATTTGGTGACGGATATGACCCAGATGGGTTATCCTGTGGTTGGTTATCTTCCCTTGGTTCCTGTTGATGACCTTGTCAAGGCTTATGAAAAGCAAGAAGATGCAGCGCATAAGAAAGGAGATGATACTAGTGCTACTACCACTACCAACACTAGTGGTGGAAACAAATCGTCGTCTGATTCGGACAGTGATTGAAACGTTTGTGATTTTGTTTCGTTTGGTTTGTTGGGGTTTGGTTACTTGTGTAAATGATCTTATTAGGCCCTCTCTTGTTTTTCTTTAATCACGGAACTTGGTCTTGGTAGTTTTACGATCAAAGTGTTTTATTTCTTAGTTGTGAAAAACTGTGATGCTTGTGTTTCTGATCTTTTTCAACTACGAGTCTTAATATTGAGCAACAGAACTTTAAAGTATATGAAATTTGTATCACATATCAGAAAGTTATATTATATATACTTTCGTGAGTTTGGTTCGTTGAGTTAGGTTGCTTGTGTAAATGATCTTATTAGGCCCTCTTTGATCACAGAAGTTGGTCTTATAAATTTAGCAAGTGTTTGATACTTTAGTTTCTTTGGTGGTGAAGCAAATGCGATGCTGTGTGTTTCTATCCTTTTCAACCATGAAAGATAATACTGACCAACAAATTAAACTTTAAAGAACATGAGAAACTGATCACATTTCAGAAAGTATATTCATATCAAAGATGCAGATGGAGAATCAATACAGCTTTACTAAGAACAAATGAGTGTACTTGTTTCTTATTGGTCATTATTTAAGTTTGTAACCAAGCTTCCAGACACCTGAAGAACAAAAAGAAACAAAGCGAGAAGAATTTCCGGGAATTGAAACAGTGACATGCATCCATCCAAACAGCATCGTAACAACACATCTTCGTTCTGCAACAGACAGAAACAAACGGATCAAATGAGTTCCATTTATTAACAGCAGCTAGTTATGCCCAAAGAAAATGAAGCTGAAACTGTAGATAAACTAGAAGAATGACTGCAGATTTGAAGCGCATATTAACGAGAAGAGATGTACAAACTGCTCACATAAAAAACTACACACCACTTCACAATGCGAATGAACCAAGGATCATACAATAGGGAACTTCTAAGCCAACCACCAAACATCAAGACAGCTTAGACATGTACAAACACTAATAGTTTACAGTTCACAGTTCAGACCATTTCCACCAACTCAAAAAGCTTTAAGCATAGACCATCTAATGACAGAGACAAATGCATAAACGGATTATGCAATAGAGAAAACCAATATTCAAAGGTAGAATAAAGATAACTCACCATTGTGTGTTTTTGATTAGTTTGAAGAAGAAGAAGAAGAATGGTCCTCAAGGAGATCATCATAAGGATCCCTACGACCAGCAACCTGACTGATCTGAGGATCCCAACGAAGCTGAGCGTTGTGACGCTCAAAAGTCCAGAAACCATAAGGACGAATAGGCAAAGCCCACATCTCCTTAATCTTCTTGCACCTCTCGTGCATCTCATATATGTGCTCCCTCGCTTTCCTGTCTCTCACCTCCGGATCCTCCATCAGCCTTAGCACCAGATTCTCCGCGAATTCCATTATAAAACCCATCTCTTTTCCCCAATATCAAACTGACAATAAAAACACAAACTTTACTCAATTAGGGTTTCCAATCAAATTCGAGATCTAGGTTGAGTTTCTACGATTACAACGTTTAGGGTGAATCAATCTGTATCTACTAGATTACACACTCCTAAGACCATTTGAATTGTTAAGGAGACTTACGATTAGATGAGGAGGAGGAAGATTGCTTTTGGGATGATTGAACGAGCCGAGGCACAGAAAGCTCTTAGTGATGGAAAGAGAAGAAGAAGAAAACAGAAATCTGATAGAGACGCAAACTGCGTGTTGTTTTTTTGCTGCTTAGAAACGAGGAACACGCCACGGTGTTTATGTCTCTTTACTGTGATCTCAAATGGACACTACGCAGATTCGAATACAACACCGCTTTTTACCAATAAGCCCAAAATCGTTACAAAAGCCCATAAGCCCAATGTTTACCAGTAAGCCCAAAATCGTTGCAAAAGCCCATAAGCGAAAATATGCTGAAGATAAGAAAGAGGCTTCTTTCGGTTCAAGGTAGCTAAGGTAGTTTGAGCAGAGGACTGTAAATTCTTGTCACAGTGGTTCGAATCCACAAACCGCTGAGAATATTGGCATAGATGTCCACGAGTCCACACATGTACTGATGTACGTAAGGAGGTGATATCGGAAAAAGTTTGACGTCTTAAACAAAAATCTCAATTGATTAAGAGATTGATCCTTTTTTGGATGGCTACTCGGTTCATACCCACTTCTAAGTTAATACATACTTTAATATTTGAGATATAAAATAAACATCTGTAGAATAGTTAATAAATGATTAATAACAAAATTTAATTTAAAAATGCAGACACCCCTAAAGAAAATTCACATGATTCATCAAAAAGAATGATTCTCAATAAGTTAATAAAATGATATAATCTCTATTTTGTGATGCATTGGTATGAAATTAAGAAAAAAACAAGTACCAAAAGATTGACTTAAAAAAACTTTTGTTTAAAATATGTTATCAATAAAAATGAGTAATTTAACCACCAAAGTCACAGCTTCCAACTGAAAGAAAATTAGCTAACTACCAGCAAAATATAATGATTCACAACTCTTCAATAGCAGTGCAAAGCTAAATCATTTAGTGATTGATAAATCAAAATAACATGATTTTTTAGTCAAATGGAAAAAAATCTACTATATATTAAAGGAGAAACATTTGAGGGACATTTTGCTGATGTGTCAACTTCTCCTTTTTCTTCAGCTATTTTTGTTTTTTATTTATTTTTATCTACTATCCTTATTGCGAAACACAATTAAACATTTTCGAAAAATAAAATATGAATATCTACAAAATATCTAAGCATTTCCTATTTATTTGGTTAAAATCAAATACAATATATTATGGAAATTTTAAAATAACCATAAAAGAAATTGTTAATTATTAATAATATTTAAAATCAGTGTTTTTAAATTTTTAAATTTGTAAAATAAATAAAAATGAAATTATAAAATATGTATTACTTTTATTAAAAGAATGTCATATATGTGATTTTATCACATATAAAAACCCCAAAATAAAATAAGTAAAAATGAAATTTAAATGATATCTATCTACTATATATTAAAGGAGAAACATTTGAGTGATATTTTGTTGAGGTGTCAGCTTCTCCTTTTTTCTCAGCATTTTTTTTCATTTATTTTTGTTTACTATTCCTATTGCCAAACAATATTAAACTTAAAAAAAAAATATGAATATCTACTAAATATCTAAATATCTCCTATTTATTTGGTTAAAATCAAATAATATATATTATGGAAATTTTAAATAAATGTAAAAGAAATTTATAATTATTAACAATCTTTAAGATCAGTATTTTTTAGTTTTTTGTTTGTAAAATAAATAANTACTAAATATCTAAATATCTCCTATTTATTTGGTTAAAATCAAATAATATATATTATGGAAATTTTAAATAAATGTAAAAGAAATTTATAATTATTAACAATCTTTAAGATCAGTATTTTTTAGTTTTTTGTTTGTAAAATAAATAAAAACGAAATCTATTATATATTAAAAAAATGTATTACTTATATTAAAAAGAATGTCATATATCTGATTTTATCTTATATAAAAACCCCAAAATTAAATAAGTAAAAAATGAAATTTAAATAATACTATATATTAAATGATAAACAATTAGAGGATACTTTTTGAGAGACATTTTGCTGAGGTGTCAATTTATCCTTTTTTCTCAGCATTTTTTGTTTTTCATTTAGTTTTATCTACTATCCCTATTCCCAAACACTATTAAACTCTTTTTAAAAAAAATTTGAATATCTACTAAATATCTAAATATCCCTTATTTATTTGGTTAAAATCAAATACTATATATTATGGAAATTTTAAATAAATGTAAAAGAAATTTATAATTATTAATAATTTTTAAGATCAGAGTTTTTTATTTTTTGTTTGTAAAATAAATAAAAACAAAATCTACTATATATTAAAAAAATGTATTACTTATATTTAAAAAAATATCATATATGTGATTTTATCTCATATAAAACCCCAAAATTAAATAAGTAAAAAATGAAATTTAAATAATACTATATATTAAAGGATAAACAATTAAAGGACAATTTCTCGATAATGAAATTTACGACATTATATATTCATCAAAATGGAAAAAAATGTAAAAAATAAAAAATATTTGTAAATATTATCTAAATATTTATTTTCTTTTCAATAATAGAACAAAAATAAATAAAAAAATATAAAACTAAATGGTTTAGTAATTCAAAAACAAATTTGTTACTTAATAAATTTTTTCATATTTCAATTTATCGAATATAACTAAAACATAATTTAACTAATTTTATTTTAATTTATAAAAAAATTTTAATAATCACATAATAATAGAATTTTAATATTTAAATAATTAATACTTTAATTTATCCCGTGCAAAGAGGGTTATCTTCTAATATTATAATAAAAGGATTGTAGTAAATTAGTATCAATAATTTAAAAAACTCAGAAATTGGAAATTAAAAATTAATTAGATTTATTTAAATCAGGTTAATTTAGTCATTTTCCTTATGAAGAAGTATACTTTTCATAAATATTAAAAGATGGTGTAGTATCAAAAATATAATTTCATGTCAATGTCAAGTCATTTATCCAAATTTCCTCTATAATTAAATTGTTATTGGCTGTAGAGTCTAGTTATTTGAAAATAATTTTATTCTCATATGTAATTTAGAAAAAATGTCACTGGATTTTAATAATATTTTAAATTTTCATTAAGCATAATTTAAACTAAATAAATCTGTAAATTATAATAAATTTCATACACTTGATCACATATGATTATATAGAGATTATTTACCATAAATAATTATATATTAATTAGATATGTATCCAAGTAGTTTTAATATAATATGTCTTATTTCTCTAGTTAATTAAAAACAAAAATAATATTAATTTATGTATATCTATAAATACATTATATATTAAATCAAATGATTAAATAATATAGTAGATACATTATTTTTATAAACCATAAAATCAAATTTGGGTAAATATATACATAATTAAGATAAAATTAATATTTTAATTTAACATTTAAAATTTTTAAATATGATTTTATTTTCTTTAGTAAAGTATAATTTTTTAAAATAATTTTATGCTTGAGATAAATCACCGTTCACCTTTAACTGACAAAATAATTATTATAAAAATAATATCACTGGATTACTATGATTTAGTTAAATTCTTGCTAAAAATAGAGATTAAAGAGATTGCGCCAAACAAAACAAAAATAATAGAAGACATTAAAGAGAGGGTAACATATCTAAATATATCCAATGGCTTCAAATACAATAGAATTTTTTTTATATACAAAAGTGAAATTCAGAAGAAAAAAAGACCCCAACTTGACACGTACCTTACAAACAATTAATGTAGAGCCATATAATTAATGTAGCCCCTTTAATTATAGTGGTTAAAATATACTAAAAATTAACAACAATTCATGTCTGTCCAGGTGTTAAGGAATCAGACATGCAATCTTACACTGAAGTCTTTTTTTAGTTTATGTTCGTTCCCACGTAATGATTTGTGGAAATAAATATGCAACTAATAATGTATTTTAAACAGTTTACAGTGTAATATACGTCACAATGAAACAGGTGGTGGCCTTTATTATTGAGAATTTGCACCCTATAACCAAAAAGAAAATCCAAACTAAAAAAATAACCAAACTTCCATTCTCTCTCTTCATCTCTTTCCATATCTCTCTACTTTCTCTAAGAAATTAGTCTCTCTTTTTTTTTGTTATTTCATCAATTCTCCATGTATTATTCCCATTTTCAATAGACATTTGCAAGATATTTTTTTTACAATAATATTTGCAAGATTGCTGCACTATGATGAATCATTAGTCTCTTATATTTATAATGTCAAATATATATTTTATTACAAAAAAAAAATAAACAGCTAGAAATTTAATTTTTCAACAAACAATTTTATTTGTTTTATAACAATTCATGATAGCTGGAAAATTTACATGCATGTATCACATCTTAAGAAACGAGTTTACTTGTATTGTATCATGCTGAACACTTTCTACAGTTATATTTTTATTAATCTGCAAAATTGCATCTAAAAATTAAACTCCAAACCTTATATTATAAAAGCATTAGTTAACATTTTGGTTAACTATTGAACTAAGAAAATTTCCACATATATACATAAACTTTATAACTCAATACTTTATAATTTGTAAGAATATATTTTTTTTTTAAATATATTTTTATGCTAGCTTCGATTTCGGAAAAATTTGTGTTATTCACGTGATTTGTATTAATCATGTGTAATATTTTATTCAAATCTGATTATTAATATAATTTCTAGATGGAAAAAAATTAGGTTGGAGTGATCTAGCTAGGATTTGTAGCCACCTACAACATTTGTATCACACATTATTTATTTTTCAAAGAGAAAATGTGGTTTCGCATATGAGAATGCTAGATGCCACCCTTGTACGGCGATATATATCTAAATCAATTTTTTCGATAGCGTGTACAACAATAATCTTTATGAAAAGTTCCGTTCTGGTTTCATTCGATCGTCCCCATACCAATTATTAGTATTTCATAGTCATTTCTATTATTCTATATATAACATGCATGTAGTGGTCATGAAGATTTTTAAATAGACAGTTTATCTTCTCGAAGAGCGCGTTTCATATTTATGTAGATGAGTCTGAACCCTAATCTGTCTTTAAGACTGTTTTTACTATATTAAACTATATTATAGAAAATTCTGGACAAATATAAAGAGAAACAAACGGTATTTCCGCACTAATCTTTTATTGAACATCGACGTCGTTATATATCTGTTTGTACAACCAAACTATGTGGTTGGAAATAGGAAAAGCAAGCCTCCTTACAAATTGCATGCTTTTTTTCCTTGGGATAACCTCGTGCCTTGTTTCTAAAAAAAGGAATAGGTGCTTTCTATTTGGCACACCTAAATTTTGCAAACATAAAAATAGCTCAATCTTAGTCATATTTTATCTTATTATATAAAGTTACATTTCAAATTAGTAATTAATATGATTATTATTCAGTTGATTAGGAATTTTGATATGTGTAAACAACATATCTATAACATATAAAAAGCTATATGAGTAGCTAAATAATGGACTCCTTATCGGTCGTCCTGTCAAAGTTAACTATTTACACATCGTTCATAGTCAATTTTTTATAGTATTTCATCGGTGAGCATTAAAAGGTAGTTGGTTATGTTATAAAGATATATATATATATATATATATATAAATGTACGTTTGTAAAAGTAGGTGGTGTTGTGTGTGAATATGAGAGAAATAAGTTCTTTAATCCACTTCATAGATTGATTTCACATGGGGTAAAAAACTATTTATAGAATTGTAGGTCATCAAAAAAGTAATTAATTAATCGACATAAGTGGACAAAACCACTGTCGGTCAGTGAAATTAAGGGAGCTGTGAAATGTGGATGATCATTATCCTTTAAACAAGTTATGCAGTCTGTCTTATATGGCTCTCAGAGTATACCTATAGTTTGTTTTTTTATAACAGTACTCTTCGAAGAAAAAACGTGGTTAATTTTCTGTGTTTTTTATACCAAAGGTGTAGACGTGTAATAGTCTGGTGGTATACGGGGTTTAGGGTTTTGCGCTTCAAATATAAATAGTTGTTGATATAAACGGTTATTCTTTAAATATTATGAAGATTGGTCCAAAAACAAAAATTAGAGAATTATGGTTTTATCGTTAATGATAGGAACTTTTAATGATTTTGGATGCAATTTCAGGCTTTGCAGCGTACCAGCGATAATTCGCGTTTTACCCAAAATACGAATTCATAATTTACTGAGCTTGTAAGCACACTCAAATTATAAACTGGGAAGATAACAATTCTAAACTAGTTCTAAATTAATCTAGAGTATATTGTTTTGGCATTTTTGTTTTGGTTTTAACTACTTAAAATGAGTAAAAGACATGATAGTCAATGCAATGGACAATGAAAATGGATCAATAATGAACGACAAAACTAATTAAATGTTATTTTGATAATACTAACTATTTTTGTTCACTAATTAATACAGCTATTTTTTATAAATTAATAATGTTGGAACAATGATAATATATTAATTTATCATAATATTAGTTTATCGAATGATTAATTGAATCAAAAACTTAATTTAGGATTAGAAAATTTTATTAATTTCAGTTGAAAAAAAATCCTATTAATTTTATAAAGTATTAATTTATCGAATATCAATTTATAGAAAACGGTTATACTGTCAAAATTTGTTTTCAGCAACGTACAAGAATAAAGATCAAGGTCATTATCATGTCCACCAATCACTCTAGCATCAAATTGTTGACTTGGCAAGAAAAAATACATAAACAAGTCTTGCTCGTCCATTATTATTAACACATTTCAGATAGAGAAACGGACTGATGTTTTAATCATGTTATCTTAGTTTAATTTAGCACAAAATCACATAACTATTAAGAAAGATGTAACATGTAACAATTCCTAAACGTCACCCTCTAATCATCTAAGATCATTCTTCTATATAACTTTAGTATAATTCATATTAAACTAGATATTAATCACAGATCTTTCAAAGGAACATATATCCATCCCAATATCGATTTACATGGTTTGTATCCATATGCACAAACACATCAACTGGCCCGACAATGTTTCCCTTGAGACATTGTAAGGAAAAATATTAAGTCACACCAAAAGAAAAAAATCTTAATCTTTTCGTCAAAGTTACAATTACTATTTGGTTTGTGAGTTTGAACTCTACTATATAAATTCGAAGAAGAATTATAATTGATGCCCGGGTGGTTACAATAACACTGACAATGTTAGATGAGAAATTAAAATGTACGTTACAAAACCTGTTCTAACTTTGATATAATGTTTTTAAAGAAGTTACAAATCTTAGATACACCGAAATCACAGCGCTTATTAGGAATCTGAAAACTAGATTAACCACTATGTACCTCAATCAGAATCAGTTAATCATTAAAGCAAGAAATACAGTATGTGTCTAACTGGGTGACGTAAACTAATCATGTAACTAGATTTTTCATCCACGCTACGCGTAGGGATTTTTAATTTAATTTTAAATATATATATTGAATTTTTTATATTCATAACAATAAAAATTATATATATATTATATATATTATATCATTAAATTTGCATAAAATTATATGATTTTATAAAT
>KE155026.1:0-60725 GCA_000411075.1 Sisymbrium irio | reverse complement strand
TTAAATTCAATCTACAGAATCTAATATATTCCTATTAATTTTGTTTAAAAAATCTATTATCAAATTAATTAATAAAAATAAATAATTTTTTTTTGTAAATGAAGATTTTAGTGATCTTAATTTTCTTATAAAACTCAAAATATTTATAATTATGTATCAATCAAAAGGAATTTTTTTAAACAACAAGTTAAAAGTGAAGATAAAATTGAAAAATTATTAAAAGATTATAAAAATTATAAAACTAAAACTAAAAATATAATTTAAAGCATAAAATTAAAAATAATTTAAAAATAATAATTAATTTTGCGCAATAACGCATGTATTATCTTAGTATATCATTAAAATAAGATTTTAATAGGCATTAATGTTATTGTTGTAGACATTATCTGATTTTCAAGAAGATATTTACAAAAACATTATCTGAATTTCATGAAGGAAGCTAAAAGTATGAGTTTTGAGAATCAATCTTAAATATATTATTTAATTATGTTTTATTATATATTTAATAATTATATGAATTCTCTAATGATTTTTACATTTTTTATTTATATTTTTTTCATGTGTACATTGATGTTGTAAATAGAAAAAGAGAAGAGAAGATTTATGTATGTATTATTTCAAAAATAATGAATCTCTTATACAGAGGAGAATACAAGAGTTAATGATAAACATGAAGAATATGATATATTTGGAAAACAAGATATACATAAAAAAATATCTAAGATATCTAAAACATTATTATTCCTAATAGACATCTATATAATATTTTCCCAAATATTCATAACAAATGAGTTTTTGTTTAAAAACATAATAGGACTATTATGATAAGAATACTTATGGACTAGTTATAAAGGTGATTAATATATTAATATGTGGAAAAATTAATGTTTGAAAATGATGTATGTCCGCCATAACTCTCATTACTTATTAGATTAGTCAAGAGACTCACAATGTTCAAATGAATGAAATAAAAAAATAACATATTATACCGATCTTATGATTCCATAAAAAAAATATTAATATATTTATTAAAGACTAAGTGGAAGACTGTAATAAATAAATTATTCCATATAATATGGTTTTATATCTATTCATTTTCTATTAAAATAATATTATTATTTAATATAATTGGTGTCCAAATATATTAAAAATAAAGAAATAATTCATAAATATCTCTATTTTGATAGATGATTGAGATTAAATCTAAAAAAAAAACTAATGAGAAATTAAGACCTCTCTTCACGTATAAATAATTTCATTAAATCATCATATATGCAAGTCTTAAGAAAAACAACAATTAAAAATATTAGGCAAGGGGAGAGAAATCTAATCATCTACCTTAAGCATTTCATCTTCTATCCAGGATTTCATCTAGAGAATATTTTTTCCTCTTTACAACTATGAATGCATGTAATTCTATAAATTTCCTAATGAATCTATTATGAGATCTTCAAACAACTAGATGATCACATAATATATTCAATTGGAGATTTATAGAACTACATACTTTCATAGTCGGATCTTCAAACAACTAGATGATCACATAATATATTCATTAGGAGATTTATAGAACTACATGCATTTATAGTTGTAAAGAGGAAATGATATTTTCTAGATGAACTCCTGGATGGAAGATAAAATGTTTAAGGTATGTGAGTAGATTTCTCTTTCCTTGTTTAGTTTTTTTTGTGACACAATCTTTCATTAAAATAGATAAAACGGGCATATCCCAAGTTTACAACTAACTCGTTATAGAGGCACGAAGAATAGAACAAAAACGAAGAAACATCAAACTGGGGACTAAGAAGGGATATATCCGCGATGATTCCATGTGCATCGGTCACAAGAGAACCGACGTCAATGAATCGGATTAATTGGAGGGAATCCGATTGGATTGTGAGCCTCCTATGGTTGAGCTCGACAGCTCGAAGTAGCGTCTCTCTGATCGCAAGAGCTTCCGCAACAAACACAGATTTGACGTGGAGGTGGGAGGAGGAAAATTGAAATAGCTGACCATCATCGTTAGAGAAGACACATCCAATGCCTGCTGCCTTCATGTCTGTTCTCCATGCTCCAACGGTTTGGCAGGTAATTACATCATTTGATTCTAGCGGATTTGAGTTTGATGAATTACCAGGATTTGATTTGATCTTGAACACAACAATATATAGAGATTGAAGCATCCTGCAAGATAAAAANGCAGGTAATTACATCATTTGATTCTAGCGGATTTGAGTTTGATGAATTACCAGGATTTGATTTGATCTTGAACACAACAATATATAGAGATTGAAGCATCCTGCAAGATAAAAATCTGCATTCCAATAGCCAATATTCTAGATATGCTAATCTTGATTGGATAAGATCAGGTTTGGGATATGGTAGATCACTACTGCTATTTAGTTTTTGAGGTTTATACAAAAATAAACTCCACATGGTGACATACACATCTAATAGTAAAGTCATTAGAGAATATGAACACCACAAAATACGAGTTATTATCGGGAATGACCAGCATAAAGCAATGAAGGTTCGATTTAAAAGCTGGGGTATATCAGTTAATTCTTTATCAAGGAAAGGATACCAAACCTTTTTCAATATACTCTGAGTTGGGTCACGGCCCAAAATTGAGAACGGGACTCCAGCCCAAAGAAGGTTTGTTTGGTAGGGAACGGTAGCTTGATCGGGACTTGGAGAGATCAAGGGCTACACCGGGCGGAGAAGAGTACACCAGATCCAGGGTAAGGATGAAGCCATGTCCCATCTTAGAGCAGGCAAGGTCAACTCCGGTGGTTGAGGGTAGTGGGCTTTCTCGGGTTTCTGGTGAAGAACATGTGGTTAGAGAAGTAAATATGGCATAAGTGAAGATTGTCGCACCGGTGAGTCGTTTGCCAGAAATGAAACTCAGAGGCAACAGGGTTAGGCGAAGGAGGATGGGAGAGGGAAGCAGATGGTGAAGTAGAGGATGAGGTCATAGGCGGAGAGAGAGAAGCTGGAACCAGAGCTAGTAGATCTGGTGGATCTGGAGGATCCGGCGGCTCCGGTGGAAGACGAACAGGTTCTCCCGGAGAGGTTGATGGGGGGGAGAAGCTGGAGAACAAACATCGGTACAGCTTCAACTCTCATGGAGAAAGTCAGGGTAGAGGAGGCAGACATCAGAACAGATGGGAGAGAACAGATGTCGGTGACACCTACTAGTATATGTAGGTGCACTTGGACAAAGAGAAGCTGGATTTCAGTCTGAGAATCGGTCGGGAAACGACCAATTGTGGAGGGGATTCATCTTAAAAACTGCCGCCGTCTGTCTTGGGAAAAGCGCCAGAGAGAAACTCTCTATTAGGGCGAACTCTTTCCGTTCTCTTTCCTTGTCTAGTACTTTTAAATATTACTTTTGACTTGTATATATATGATGGTCTAATGATTAATATGTATAGATGAAGAGATGACCTAATTCTTCAGTAAAATTTCTCTAGATTTAAAATTAATCATCTATAGAGATATTTAATAATTACTCATTTGTTTCTAATATATTTTGACACCAATTGTGTTAAATAAAATTCTCTCAATTTTTGATTAATGTTTTAAATATTTTTACACATACTAAATTTTAATAAGAAATGCATTATTTTCTGTAATTGACAATTTTCAACAAATTTAAACCAATAATAATTCAGAAATTCAATAAAAAAATTTAGAAGTTTGCATTTTATCATTAATAATTAATAAAAAAGTGTATTGAAAACTTACAACATCTATTTTTGTGAAACAATTTTTTTTCCTAGAAAATCTAACATTATTCCAATAAAAATGGATGAATATAAGATCAAATGATAGAGAATAATTTATTTCTTACAACCAACTGATAATGTTATCAATCATATGAGAGTGTTGAGTCTAAAAAAACTAACCATATAAGAACTCATTCCAATCTTTAGGTTAGTTGTTATTTATTCAGTTTATATTATCGGGATCAATATTTAATTGTGAACGAAAGAAAAGTAACACTTTATTCTTCTATCGGTAAGATATCCAATGAATAACTCATCTTATAAATAAATGAAAAATTAGAAAAAAACAAGAATGAATACATCAATGTATTTCAAAATATCTCAAAATATCTTAAACGAAATACTATGAAATCTCTTATCATTGCATATGTTGACAATAATTTATTTTTCTTGCAAATATTATAATTTAATTAATCAAATTTAAAAATTAATATAATTAGTTCAAAACTAGAGTTAGGCATTCGGATATCCGGGTCGGGTTCGGGCCGGGTCCAATCGGGTTCTGTACTTTCAGGTAAATAAATTTAGGATACATACAAGTTCCTACAATATTTCGGTTCGGGTTCGGTTCAATTCCTTTTGGATCTGGGTCGATTCGGTTCTACCTACAAAATTTCCGATAATATTTTTACCAAATTTTTTTTCCGGTTCGAAACTTATATATTCGGATATTTTGCTTTTTTATCCAACTTTATATAGAATTTGTTTGATTCCAAATCGATTTTGACATTTGTTACCTAGAAACCAAATGTATATTTGAATATTAAAAAATAATCAATATTAAACGGGTATAAACTAAAATAAAAACTGAAATTTTTAATATAAAAATTCAACAAATACATATAAAATTTTAAAATTTTTGTTTTATTAATAAATATTAACATGAAGTAAACTAATACAAATATCATTAATAGTCTAGTGGTAGAATAACACCTTGTTATATTATAAATCGGGTTTCGGATAGGACATAGACCCGAACCAAAATCTATGCGTATATGAATAAAATATCCAATAGGATAAAATCTAAGTATCCAACCGAATTTTTCGAGTCGGTTTTGGGTCAGATTTTCGGGTCTGGGTAAAATGCTCAGACCTGTTCAAAACCTATGTTTTGTGATACCACTGGTAATGCTATAAAGAGACCATTCACATTGAATAGTAAACACTAGATTAGAAAAAGGTTCATCCAGAGGAAAATGTATCGTTCGTGTGATGAGAAGACAAAAACCAACTATGACATTTCTGTACCATATTTATGGTTTGGACTAAAGCGGACAACTCTAACCACAGATAAGAAATGGGCTGGGCCTCTTGGACCACCCACCACCGGCAACTATATTCTGTTTTCTAGTTATTCAAAACTAGTTTTAGGTCGAAGCCTGCGCGATGTGCGGGATAATTTCATATGTTTTTGTTTGTTCATCTTTGTGTTCCTTTTTTTTCTTTTTTTTGTATTTTTTAAACTGTTTTATTTTGTTGTAACTTTATGAAACTATTTAAGTATTTGGTGATTGTATTTTATTTTTTGTTTTTGTTTTTTTTAGTATGTATTTATATAATACATTTTATAACTTGTAAATCAAATTGTAAATAACTATTATTTTTAATATAATTTCTACTGCATTTATTCAATATCAGGAATATGTTATAAGTCTTTGTAATGGAAGTTTAGGAAATGAAACATTTCGTTCTTATAAATACGTATATGTTTTAGGGTTTTTCGTGTCTTTTTTGTGAGGTTTTTTTTATCTGTGGTTAGTGAAGAAGTTGTCGTTATGGAAACGAAAGGTGTCACAACAGCAGCATCGTCAGATTCAAAATACTTGGTGAAAGAAAGGAGTGAAACATGTGGTAAACAATCTACTTCACCGAAAGCAGAGAACACGCCGCGATGGCGTCGTGTGACAGTCCAACTGCCGAGCCGCAATTCACGACGTACATATTGGAGGAGTTTGGTTCTCCGGTGTCGGAGGAAGGCGATGACGATGTCGGACGGACGAACCGCGGCTTCTTTCCTTTCTTCGACCAATCGTCGGTTTTACTAAATGACGATGTTTGTTCTGTAATAAACCCAAGAAAGCCCATTTGATTTTGACATGGGCTTAACGACTCAATAACGAAGCAAGAAAGTCACCGAATATTCTGTAGATCAGATTTTTTCGGGTTAGATCGAATTAAGATTTCAAAACAGATTTGGGCCAAACCTTGAAAACAATTAAGGAGGCCCAATAATTTTGAAAACCCAATTTAAAAGGACATGTGTCAAGATATGAAGAAAAATGATCATATTATTATTATACAGATATAAGGCAAAATTGTAGTTGTTTATATAATTTAAGGGATGTTATTTGCACTCACTACTTAACATATAGGTCCCTCTTTGCCTGTATAACAATAGACTTGGTTGTTTTTGTAAACAATTCTTCTTTTAATGGAGAATAGTCTTTATAAAAACTTGTTTTGTAAAAATAATAACTATTTCTTCTTAAAAGATTAAATTTTTAGGTTTTTCATACACACACATATATATATAATGTATACTTTGTTATTATTTTCTGTTTTTTTAATAGTTAGATTACTATTTATTTGTTTCCCAATCAAATTTGACTATTCATATTTTCATGTATTAAATTATCATCTAATTTTATAGTAAAATGCATCAATTACAATATTTTAAAAATAAAATAGAAAACTAAAAAAATCATTCTTTGAAAATTAGAAGGAGTAGTACTTATTATTATGTTTCTTAATTTTCATTTTGCCTATTCATTTTTGGCTTAATTTTTTTTGTTAATTACATTTTTTTGAAATTTTCTTTCATTTTTTGTTCCTTTTAACATGACATAGTATTTGCACACAAAAAAACATGACATAGTATATAATTTTATTATTAAAAATATTTTAATCATAGGTAGGTTTTGTCTCAGAAAAAGATATTTGTAGAGAGGTTTCTTCAAAAACAAATAGTATAGGGAAAAATACTAGATTTACCCATTACCTTTTTTCAACAACATAAAAAGAATCCTAAATTTTGTATATTGTATTTGCTTCTAATGAAACTTGTTTTTACTTTCGGACACTGTCCAAAATAACATTATTATTCGTATATAAAACATTAAGCCGACCGATACACATCCCACAAGTTCCACATATAAGACGAGTCTTGGACCTAATCATATTTTATGCATAACTTGCAGTCTTGCACTAATAAGAGTAATCTCATGTGAAAATCCCAAAATATACAATTTTCTATTTACTTAGTTACTTTTATTGATAATTTCTACTGGATAATGGATTTGTCCGCACGGACAACTCTTTTTTCAATCCCTAGTCTTCACTTTCTTCTTTATCTTTTTTTTTTTTTTGGTTTACTATCATTATCACAAATTTCTTAATTAATTTCGAGACAGCACGTTTCCATACTATATTCGAAATTTTTATCATATCATAAAAAATAATATATAATCACAATAATAATTGAGTCCGTTTGAAGAGAAAATACTAAGAAAAAACAAAGAGCATATATTTTAAAGACAAGTACCACAGTTAATCACAACGCGTCATGATCATCATATATGAAATGGGTTTTACACAATAAGAGAATCAAACATATTAATCCAGAGTTCACGAAATATCACCCTTTCTCAAAGACTAGAAAACTCAAATAACAAAAAAAAACAGAAAATCTTCAGCCCGATCAAGCTTCATTTTACTTTAAATATAATATAAACAACAGAACACATAGGAGGAGAAGAACCCATATATAAAAAGATCATGACGGCTAAATGTCTTCGGTTCCATGAAAAAGACCGATCATGGGCGAGTGGGGTACACGCGTTGGACGTCACCGTCACCGGAATGTTCAGAGAATCGTTTACTAATGGAGCAACGGAGGAAAGAGAGAATGGCTTTGAAGACTTTCGTCTTCACCAACTCTCTCTTCTTGGGGAGCACACTCCCTTCTTTCTTCTTGAACAGCTTCACTTCCCCGGAGCTCATCTTCCCAAAGTATAGATTTATATGTATCAGTGTGTATGAATTTATGTGTGCTTGTGCATGTATATAGCTGTGTGTGCTACTCTGTAATTTTGCAGAGATGCAAATATATTGTGGGGTTTATATAGACTACAGAAAATGATTTTTTCTACAATCGAGAATGAGACTTATGCTTCAACTCGCTCTACTAACAGAAAAAAAATAAATAAATAGAAAATTGCTATCAAGTGGCCAATGTGTTCACATACAAGTATACAAGTGTCCGCAACGGATTTGCTATAAGCTTGAATTTTTATCGACAACTTTAATGTTTTAACTTTTAAGTCTCTAATAAAACTTGCATCAAATTTTCATAAAATGTGGATATTTGAATGTATGATGTGGAAGTTGAACACAAAAAGAAAGAAAGAATGTATGTGGATTTACATAAATCACCCGTGCCACCTAAATAAAATAAAATAATTATTAGTATAGTTTTTGAAATTTCCATCCATCCTCGACATTGATTTTTTTTTCTGACTAAAGGATCCGCTTAATTCAATAATTTTTAATTAATGTATATCAGATATAAGTTCAAAGGCACGTATGGGAACTACTGTTCACCCTACCATCGGTGCAATATTTGTAAGTTCATAAAGAAGTTTATATTTTTGTTCACGACCCTTATTTGATCGACAATAAGTGAAGTTCGAAGACAAAAAGAAAAGTTAATTCTTTACTGAACAACAAATAAGCTAGAAAAAGAAATGTCCAGTTAATGTGACTATCCTTGTCTCTTTAGTGTTCTCGCCTTTTTGGCATTTATCAATCCACAATGTTTTATTCCTTCCGACTGCCCGATCCAATTTATTTTCAAAGAGACACGAATTCATGACTACTAGCTTTATAACAATATTTTCAAAACAAACTGACGTTGACCGTTGACTACTGACTTTGACGAAAAATATTACTCCTACAATTTACATATGCACTAATTAGTTACGTACAACTTAGAGATGAGACCTTATGCAAAAATAAATGTGTATGAACATAACTATTAGCATATTAGTCGTTACTAGTCGTTATTGTTCAGTGAATCTAACCAATCATCAATCATGTATAAACACTATCTTTTTTATTCTAGGCTATTGCTATATATGTGTGTGTTCTTCCTTGGCTTATTTTAGTCAGTCCCAAGAAACAGAAGCCAACGCGCTCATTTTATTTTGTGGACATTTAGGTTGTTCTTGTATAAGTACGTAGTTTTTACATAAATGTTACTGTGCACACAAACACACACAAACGTAAATGTGACTATATAATAGTACTGTATAAGTGTGAGTGTGAGTCTCAAATGTGAAAACTAACATAGAATGTGATCCTTTTAAAAGCATTAATAATTTTGTAAGATTCCTATTTACATTATTGTGAAACAGCTGTAGAGTCAAAGACCTGACTTCTTACATACAGGTCAAGAAATAACTTTCTTTTTTAATGTAAACACCGAAATGGCGAAATCAAATATTGTTTCTGTTCTTTTATACAGATCTTTAAAACTGCATCAATTTATTTTACTATTAGTTGTAAAGACTAAATATCAAGTATTAGAGATAAGTTTTGTTTTGGTTTAAGCCTGGTTTGGTTTACTAAGTACATTATGGTTCATTTCGGCTAGTAAATTATGGTTTATGATCTTTGCGTTAAAGTTCTTTGTATAAGTTAATTTATCAGCAGGAATGAAGAGACAACATTCTATATTTTTCTTTTGCTCTGTATAGATTTTAGATCCAAAAACCGAAAATAATCATGTCTATATTCGCACTCTTTTGTCCTAGTGTTGTAAGATTTTCATCCTAACAATTTAAACAAACAAGTTAAAAAATAAAATAAAAAACAAAAATATTAAAACAAACAAAAAAAGAGTTTTTTGTTCATCTCGTACTTTTTGTTACGTTCGCGTGTGTGTGTGTTTTTTTTTTTGCGTTTGCTTGGCCCTTTCAACAGCTAATTGAAATTATCTAGCTAACTGTCATAGTGATTTCTTTTCTTCTATAACCTAAAATTACAATCCTTAATTCTGACCCGCTTCGATTACTAGAGCACGGAACTCTACTAGGACCAAAGAAATATTAGAATTTAAATAAATATGTCTTCTGACGACGAAACTGTTTTTCTTACGGATAATTTATACAATAACTTTTGCGCAGGATACGATTAGTTATTTGGTTAATTGTAATATTGGTCCAAAGATATATATATATATATATATATATAATATAATATATTTCGTTAAAATAAATTACTATATTAAAAAACTCGTTTTAAAAACTAACAAGTCTAGTCAAAAGCATTTCGTGATGCTCCGAATGAGTTCATGTTAAAACCTAATCAAATGTACCCTAAACTTTTACATATCTCGATTATACAGCAAGAGGGCCATGTTGAATTAGAAACAATCAATATGATTTTCATTAAGTATTCGATAATTAAAGAAAACGAGTGTTTTTTTAAGACTAGTACCTTAAAATTATCACAACTTAATTACTAATAGAATTACAAAAGAGGAGAGCATAATCATCGCCGTCTGTCACCAATGCCGGAAACTGAACAGTAGAAACATTCAACTTAAAACAGAAAAAAAAAAAAAGAGAAGCAGAGTTACCAAAAGGTTACACGGCGAAACACCAACATATTAAATATACATACCAAACTTACAAAAGATCACGGTGGCGCAAATATCCTCAACCCCAAGAAAATGACCGGTCAAGGACGAGTGGGGTACACGCGCCCTCCGTTGCCCTTCTCGTGGCCGTCGCCAGTAGACTGATCAGAGATCCGGCAACAACCGGAGGGACAAACGGCAGAGATAATGGCTTCGACGGCCATAGTCTTCACCAGTTTCCTCTTAACGGGAATCACACTCGCTGTTTCTTTATTCACCTTCCGCTCCGCCGTAGAAGCAGAACCTTCTCCTTTTGAACTCATCTTTGATTACCCTATGTATTTAGATCTATGTGTATATATTATTAGATGGAGTTGTATATTTTGTACTTGTGAAGCCATGCAAAATGTGGGTTGGTTTATATAGACGAAGGAGATGCCTTCAAGTGAGAATATGTTAACTTCTGCTCTAAGCTGTTCCATGTCGTGTCAGCCACCCATTTGCTGTAAAGAGGAAATTTAAGTTAACATCTCCTACTTCTGATATAAGTTCCGAATGAAATAACAAAACTAAGCGAAATTTACATTAATTTTCGTGAAGATTTTGATACTTTTGGAATACGTGGACACATAAAAATATATTAAGAAATAAATCTAAAGTAACATTAAAATTTTGATATGAAATTTCCATGCATTATTTGATTAATTGATATATCATTTATTTACTTAGCGGATGAGGGCGGCAACTTGGGAACTAAGTACTCCACCGCAGGTACAAGGAAGTGGGAAGACAACATTCGACATACATTTTATTTTAACGAGGAGTACATTTTTCATTCACGACTCTTATTTAAAGAACAATATATAAATTTTGAAAGAATATACACAGAACCTATATAATATTTTCTCAGTTGAACTACAAGTGATGTTTTATTTTAATTATTTCTGTTTAAAGAGGAGCTATATTTTATACAGAAAGGAGCTATATTAAATACAATATCCAAAGATAACAATAATTTAAGTATTTATATTTTATTATGTTTCTAGATGATACTAATAATAAGTGTATTACTGTTGATTTTTTTATCAAATGAATAATTCAACATTAATCAAAACATAAAATATTTAAAGCTTTCGAAGATGTTAATAGGCTTCAAACTTTTATATTATGCGGAAATATGTTAATAACTTCTAAATCATGGTGAAATAGGATGTGGGTGAAAGATTTTGTGGATCCACTGCTATATGATAGTTTGTAGGGGGAATAGGTAGTTTACCTTTGTTTTATAATCATAATTCTGCTGCTTCTTTTTGGCTTTTAATGTCCAAAATGTTTTGTTCCACTGCGTAAAATATGGAGTATATACAAGGAGAATCAATAGATGTCGTTGAAAATAATGTCGCGGAGACATATAACTATACATGTAGATTCGCTTTGGATCTAGACAATATCTTTTCCCATGTAATCTTCTCGGGATGACTGAAGTCATATCCTCTCTTTTTGTATATTTGCTTCATTTATTTATTTTCCTATCTTTGTGTTTCTGTACTTTCTGTCCATTTTTATAATATTCTGGTTTGTTCAGACCACACCATGTATTGGTCGTTACAGAGATCAGCGAAGGGCCCATTTTATTTCCTAAAATTTTAGTTTTATATGATCTAAGATTTTGTTGTCAGATATTTGTGAGGAAATGAAAGAAACGTGGCTGAGGTTTGATTACAGAACCAACACAATTATAATACTTTCTCCGTTGTTCATAAATTGATATTTTAATAACGTTTTTGTTTTTAAATAATTATATAATTGTGTATTTAATTTATTTGATAGTTAGTGAGTATCAAATTTGTTATTTTTTAGTTTAGTTAATGTCAAACCACCTTTTTATTTTAGTATTTTTACAACAATAATTTTTTTCGTAAATAGTACATAATTAATATTTTCTTTATCAAAAGTGGTGTCATAAAGCAAGCAAGAATTGTTTTCGAAAATAAATATTAAATATTTTTAATATGTATAAAATGTCGAAAACATCAGTATATACGAAATAGAAGAAGTAATTTTTACTAGATTTAAAAACAACCATAATTAATAACGACTGGAAATTAAGATGTGCTTTTTACCAAAAAATAAAATAAAATAAATGAAGATTTCTATTTGTATAACCGCAAAACAGCTGTAGAGATTAGAAGTGAACATTAGAGTAATGAAGTTATTAATTGTTATCAACAAAAATTTTCCCCATCTAAATGATGGCAATATTAAGAAAGCCGATGAACCCAAGGTCATTTCCGTGTATAAGATTATAACTTTAGTATCATAAAGACCACATTAATCAACGGAATATTTAACTGAATTTAACTAGACTTCGAGAATAAATGAATGAACTGGCAAAGGGACACGGTGCAATTCAACTTCTTTGCTAAGACAATGTTAAGTGATTTACAATTAAGATGAGACAACATACATACATGAACATGAGGTTATTTTTAAAAATGTTTAGTTTATTTTTTACTCAATACAATTGGGAATTGAAATAGTCCAGTCTCCGACAAAAAAAAATTAGGAAAATGTGAAGAACTACAACATAGATAAAACTAAAAAGGTTACTAACTACAAAAATAAAATAAAAATAGATCAGTGTTAAGGAAAACAAAAGTCGTAGGTCTTTATGGTTCATCTCCGGTGGACACGAGCTCATAGTTCCTTCAATGCCTCATTGTCATAAGGGCTGAAAGAACCAAAATCTCTAAATCCCGTCAACAGACCCCTCACTGCAGACGGTTCCGACTTCCGAGACTCCCAGAATATCTGTTTATTTGTCACCTTCGAAATTAATTGCAATTCTTTAATACTGATTCTATACAAAAGAAAAAAAAAAGTTTTTCTTCTTCCACAAGGAGTAGACCAAATTTTTCTATTTTTTGCATTGACAAGCAAATCCGTAATCGGATCTCTTCTATTCATCAAAGGGGAGATATGGTTTGCTTCTAGATACGAGAATACTATGGAGATATGATTTGCTTCTAGATAACATTAGGATCTATTTCCTTTTGATCTCAAATACCTTACTCAGTAAAACTTTGGCCAAAAAATTGCAAACATTGAAGAAGTCTTTGTTTTATTTGAATAAATTTAAATTTATTTTTAACAAGAAAATTTCTTTGTATATTGAAAAGAAACATCTGTAATAAGTGAAGTGATGTGTCGATTTGTGAGGGGCCACCAACTTCTTAATTAAGGTAGCATTTCCACTACAAAAAGCAAAAGGAAAACAAAGATGCTATTAATCGATTATCTACAGCTTATTATATAGTATTAATCAGTCTTCTAAATTTTTATGATTATAATCTTCATGACAGACCATAGCCGCACAAATGTGATACCACTGGTCTAATTAAACGACCATGCTAACATTGTCTTCAATATTATGATCGCTCATATTTTCTTTATTGATTTAGACATTAAGCGTGTTATGTCGACTATACTTCTAGAAAATGAATATTTACTATCTTGTTTGATTGCTTATACATTCATAATTATCTTTTAGAATTAATCATTGCCTAGGTTACGGTGTACCGAGATATATATAAATTTAGTTTTTTTTTGTCACAAATTTCTTCTTATAGATGATTTAATTTTCATTCTAGGAGAAATGAGTTACAAATGGTAGCATAATCATCGAAATACTGCCCTATAAATTATTATGTTATTGGGATTTGGTCTCATGATTTATCATATGTGAGCGAATAATGTAAAGTTCATAAGTATTGTCACTTGCCGAGGATCTGGATCTCCATGTAAGTTGTTTTTTGGACTTAGTCTCGTATGTGTTGGATTTATTTAACTTTTTACAACGTGAAAAGTCTAATTTTATTAGAGCTTTACTACAAGAACATAGTGTCATTAGAGAAAAAAAAAAAACAAATCAGTTAAGTGCAATGCTAATTTCCCTTATTATCCAACTCAAATCACCTGAATCCTCTAAATTTTGTACATATTTGATTTTATTATCCAAATTTGAAACCACTGGACTAATTAAATTTGAAAATTTCACATTTCTGTATTCGGAGGCGACTCACACGGCAGTTTTTTTTATAATGTTTTATAATTTATAATGTTTTTTGTACGAATTTTTATGTTTTTTTATTAAAACAGGAATTAATGCAAACTAAAAACTCAATAAGCCAATATTTGAACCGTAACTATCAATTTTTCCTTTCACTCATTATATTTACGGTTCTGTCAGAAAAAAAACAAGAAGAGAAGAAAATTTGTTTCACTTAAATCATAAATCATTCTTAACAGAAAAACACGATGAATATATACAAAGAACATAGTGAAATTAAACAAGACAAACATTTTTTATTTTTAAAGAGAACAAAGGACACGAAGTCATCGAACTCGTACTCGAAACTAACTCCTCCCCAAGAGAGACAGAGAGATAGAAATCACAACTGAAGAAGGCTACCGGAGCGTGGGCTGCACGCGCTTGCTCTTCGGCAGCTCAACTACCTGCTTGGGCTTTAAAGGAGGTCGAGATGGAAGCAGAGCTTCCAAAATCATCGTCTTCACCAACTTCCTCTCCTTCGGGAACACACTCCCTTGTTTCGGCCTGAACCGCTGTAGCCGCCATTTTTCATCCTCTACCTCCACCGCAGGTTTCGCTAGTGAGCTGCTCATCTTCCCTCTCTCTGTATTCTTATTTTTGTGGTGTTAAGGTGAAAGGTGTGCTCCTTACACTTGCTTCAATTTATTAGTGATGATACTTACTCTCCAAGCGAACATGTAATTAAAATAACATTTTCTCTTATTTTAAAATTTTTATTTTCCTCACGTGTCCCTGGCCCTTGTATATTAAGCTTCCTTTATAAACCAATTATACTGCAATTAGTTATTTAATTCACTGATACTACATTTATTAGTGCTTAAAGGCTATTGATTCTTCTCCAGTAATCATGATATATTGATATGGATTGGATTGGTCCCTCTTTCTCCATATTTTTTGTTTATTTTCTTTCTACTTTCACCTTTCGGCCGTTATAAGTTTAATTATTTTTCTAGTTATTATATAAGTATATAATTTTGTCATGTGAAACACGAGACCGAATTAATATCTACGGTTCGATTAGAAACAAATGTACTTATGATATAATTAACGAATAGTCGATAGAACTCTCCAATTGGTGAATATATTAGCTACATAGACGATAAATAATTTCAAATAGAAATTCGATCTGACAAGTTTAAGAAACCGTGAATTTTACTGGCAATATATACATTAGCTATATATAATCGTGAAACGCTTTCTATAACCAAAGTCTTCGACACCCACACGTCTATAGGAATTAATAATTATGTCAATATAGTTATATCTATACTACACAACGGAAAATGCGACCAAAGGCCACATGCTTCCATAATTCCAAACATAAAGAGTTAAGTCTAGTCAAAAGCAATTCCGACAGCTGCCATTTTGATTCCATGCTAAAAACTAGTTGAATTAGACAGTTGATCAGAAAGTATCAACATGACTACGAGAAACAAAAAGAGTACGATTTCCATAGTCATAACTTAACACAGCCCATCATAATTATCACAACCTTTTTTTTCTTACAAAAGAGAACGAATTCATTTAAATTTAAGAAAAGCAAAGAGACGCATTATTACCAAAAACTTAGACGACGAGGAAACTATCTTATATTTATATAGAAAGCATTTAGAAAACAACACATGAAGTTCATAACGGCGGCGCAAATATCTTCAACCCCAAGAAAAGGACCATCAGCGACGGGTAGGGTGCACGCGTCCACCATTACCGTTGCCAGTAGGCTCAGAGCTCTGGCTACTGCCAGAGGGGGTGAAGGCAGAGATAATGGTTTTCACGACCATAGTTTTTACCAGCTTTCTCTCAACGGGAATCACACTCGCTGTTTCTTTCTTCACCTTCCGATCCACCGTAGAACCGGAACCTTCTCCTGTGGAACTCATCTTTAGCTTACTTATGTAGATGTATGTGTCTGTGTTTTCTGTATGTATATAGTGTATGTTTGTTAGTTGTTGTTGTTGTAATTGTGATCGCCATGCGGTGTTTATATAGAAATACTAAGAGAAGAAATGCCTCTAAGTGAAAACTTGTGCTTTAAGTTGCTCATGTCCATACCCACGTCTCGACTAGCCATTTGTTGGAACGAGGAAATTTACAACAAATAATAAAATGAAGCGAAACTTACATTTATTTCCTTGCACTTGGATTTTTTTTTTTAATGTGCACCTGCCTTACATTCTGATAGCTCTGGTTTATAAACAATAAAAATCGACGTGTCAGCAACCCATTTGTTGGATAGAGGATAATTAATTAACATCGATCTACTTGTGATTTAAGTTTTGAAAGGAAATTAAGTAAAATCAATGGAAACTTTCATTTATTTTCCTAACATGTGGATCGTTCTGGACCTTCTGTTTTACATAAACCGCGAAATAATTAAAATTAATACAAAATATTACAATAATATGAAAGTTAAAAATTAAAAAAACATTACAACAGTATGAAATTTCCATGCGGGTTATGTATGTAATTATTAGACGTTACGAATAGGTGCCAACTTGGGAACTAAGGGTTTCTCATTAGTATATGAAACCGGGAAGATACCATTCAAAAAATGAGTTCATATTGTATTATATATAATGATCAACATATAAAGTTCAATAATAAATGTATACATAGAATACTAATATATGTCGTGAAATGAAATAAAAAATACTCCTATGAACTGGCTGTCTGGCACGGATCACATAGACTTGTGTTTTATATCTATACAACTGTTCGTGCTGTTAACGTTAATCCATAATGTTTTATTCCGCTATATATTGACCGGCTTTTTTCTCTTTAAATGCTAACATCTGATGACTAACTTTTTAGGAAAACTGGATTCTTACTATCTTATCTTTTTTATTTTATTTTATTATGTTTTTGCTAAAAATGGATTCTTATTGACAGAGAATTAAAAAAAAAACAATTCTTATTGACAAACGTTATTTCTCAATCTTCTTTTCTATAGTGGACTGTATAAAAATTCTTCATTATAATCTTATAAACTGAGACTTTGAACCTTGTTGAAATTAATAAGTGCATTTGTGAAACCATAGCTTAGTTGGTTAGCTTTACAATGGTTTTGGAGAATATCCTTCTCGTCTCTTATGTCAATTGTGTATTAGGATGATTAAGATTTCAGGCATTTCTACATTTTTTTTTTTTTTTTTGAACATCTACATTTGTATTGTTATGTTTTGCTCTTTTCCCAAAAAACATTTCTTTCCACTCTTATATATTTCAACGCTTTTTTCTAAATTTGTTTTTTCTTTTATATGGTCCATCTTAATAGATCTTAGTAAAGCTCCCACCAAACCATATTTGTTCCCATTACGGACAATACAAAGGTCAGGCGAGGGCCACTTGAATTTCCGGGTCCATATTTGATCTATAATACGATCTAAGAAAGATTCGGGTAGGAAAGAATTCCAACGGGAACAGAAAAAAATGCAAATAAAGAAATCGAAAGATGTATATGAATTGCGATCCTTTTTCGAAATAAAACATAAATAAATCGAAAGATGTTCCTAGTAACGTTACCGTGAAACAGCTATAGACTACTATCCAGACGTCTACATTATAGTGATGAAGTTGTTATCCAATGCTTTACAAGTTCATAAAACAATCTAATGTATATACATTAACTAGTAGTAAAAATATCTTGTTGAATTAACTAACGAATGTAGCTATATCTATTAATTTTCTTCAACAATAAGTTGTATATTTATTTAAACTTCAAGAATAAATTAATGAACTGGCAAAGGGTAGGTCAAGGCGCAGTTGAACTTCTTTGCCAAGAGTCAATGATAAGTAAGATGATGCAACATAGTATAATCTAGTTAATTCAAGCTTTATATTTATTGATTTTTACTCTCTAGCTTTTTTTTTAATAAATGTAGTGGTGTGTCATACATGAATTTTCATAAAAGTTCAAAAATTTCCTCTTTTTTATTGACCAACGAATATCCAATGTATTTATTTCAGTCAAAATTACTTTAGAAAGTATATGATTATTTGAAGGGGCCAGGAGCCACCAACTTAGAAATTACGGTAGAATTTTTGTCGACAATCAGCAACGGGAGAGGGGACACAAGATCTATCAGTTAGTTACTTATCAACTCTACCGCGAGTATTGCTATGAAAAAATTATTAGGGAGTCTTGTAACTTGATTATAAGAGCATGTTCAACCAAGAGTCTTAGAGTATTTTAGGTTAATATCTTAAGGTATAACTAATTAAATTTAAATACAAAATCACTTAAATACATAAACCCGAGTCTTATACAAGATTTTTAAGATCTGAATTCTTCTGGACAGGTGTTGATATATAAGCGGTCGAGTTCTTTTAAATAAAAAAAAACAAAAAAAAACAGAAAATATGTTTTAAAAGTGATCAATCCGAGTAAAGCCCACCTCAAGGTTTGAAAATAAGAATCCTTGTTATAGTTCTCCTTTGGAGTAGAAAAAATTAAATTTTTTTAGGAAAATTTCTTAGCCTTAAATTTATAATAGAAATTTAATTAAGAATTTTAATTGAAGATCTTGATGATGCTCTAAGTATCTATAGTACTTAATTTTATTTTTCAACGACAGACCACTATTACTGCATAATTTCCTTTCATTAGTTAAGTTTTTTTTTTTTTGCCATCTTTCATTAGTTAAGTTAAAGGACCAATGATAATAAATAACAACTATCTTCCCTCTTCTTTATTGATTTCAATGGAGTACAGCTGTGTACATACTACATATTAAAAGTGTTATGTCGACTAAATTTAAGAGAAATCAATACAAATAAATTAGCTTGATTGCTTTTGTTTCTACTCTTTTTCAGAATTATATAATCACCTCCCAGGTGAGAGTGTATATATAGAGTTTTAGTTTTAGGATCGGATCCATCCACATGTATGTGGTTGCGCGTCTGAGGACAGCAACGTGTTGGATATACTTTTACTAATTTATTCAATTTATGAGAAAAGTTTGAATTCCATAAACCTTATTTTACAACCTGAACTTTATTGCAGCTTATATTTTATAAAAGTATATAACCCAAAGAAAAAATATTTAGGGCTCTAAAACATGTTTATGAAGATATTTTAGCGTATTGACTAATTTAATTAGTATTGTGAAGTTTATATTATCTAATTTATTGGATTTGTTCATTTTCCAGCTAAAAGAGAAGAGACTAGCGTATTAACTTATGACAGAAATTACAATGTATTAATTAAATACACTATATGTGTGTGTTAAACAATTAAGAAGTGTGAAAACATGACGATGGGTCTTGTAATATTGTGGCCTTGTGGATCTAGAGTCCAGACCATAGTCTTTCAACCAAGCACTGGGGTCAACAAGAATCTGCAAATTTTTGATACACTCTAATTCCTTCCTGTCTTTTTGTCCCTATATTAGATTTTTTCATTATTTGTGCACATTAATCTATACCCCGTTCGAGATAGATTGTTGTTTGTTGATCTGTACCATTAAGATAGTGTTGGTCTGTAAAAATAATCCGGTATGGTCCGTTCTTATCATCTTAGGGCATCGCCTTCCATTCTTTTAGAAAACAATACTATTTCACCACCTAACCTATATCTTAAGTAAAGGCTTATACGAAAAAGTTATTAATCCAACTACAACCGATTACTAATTGAACAAATGTTTTCTTGTTCAAGTTTCTTTTTATTTTCACGTGTTGTGATTTAATAATTGTTGAACCATTATCGGTTAAAAAGTTACCATTCATTGGCTTTGTAGTTTATAGCGTCTGGAGCTTATCAATCTCTTCTAACTTGTAATTCAAGAGAGCAACGTAAAGATATATGTATCTTAAATGTTATATGTAGAAAATTATAAAATCTTAAGTTAACACGGATACACTAGGGATCAAATGTGTATAAACAAACAAACTAGAAAAATTAACAACACACGCATCTATATCTTTGAGCAAAGAACACCCAAACATATTGTAAGAGAGAGATAAATAGCATTACAAAGGAAAAGACTACTTTAACTTGTTCTAGTTTCCAATCCAAATATATTATATATTGGCGTAAACCAATAATTTCTTAGGTACTCACACGGAAGGAAAAACATATTATATCATCACTTGAAGGCTACCGGAGAGTGGAGTGGACGTGCTTGCGACACGGCGGCTCTCTCATCTGCTTGGAGTTTAAAGGAGCTTGAGATGGAAACAGAGCCTCCAATATCATCGTCTTCACCAATTTTCTCTCCTTTGGGAATACGCTACCTTGTTTCGGCCACAACCGTCGTTGCCGCCACTCTCCATCCTCTACCGCCACCGCTTTGTCTACCGAGCTCATCTTAGCCTTTACTTATCAGTGTCTAATTCTCTCTTAGCGTCTTAATAAGAATAAACTCCCCAATGAGACTTATCCTACAAGCTAATAATATGCTTATCCTAATACATAATATTCTTATTATATTTATCTTGTTGTTTCCCCCACACGTGGCCTCGTTCTTTAAGCTTCCTTTGAGAACCAATTATGCTATAATTAAGTATTCAACCAATTGAGATACTGATTAAAGCCACTTCTTCTTTTCGGAGTTAGGCGTGATATGGATTAGCCGCACTCTTCTCTTTCTACCTTTACCTATTGGCCGTTTGAATAATTTATGAGAACAGTTGCATACTAATACTACTATTAATACATTATTATTTTTTTGGTTAAAGGAATATTAACATTAAATACGTAACTTCACTACATGAACAACACGAGCCCATATTTAGCCCATATTTAATATAACTATATATAAGATTCGCTACGAAACATTTGTTGTTTTTTAACTGCTTCAAACCAGAGACTCGATCTGATATCTCAGATGAAAATATGATGATGATACACAGATGAAAGAAACAGAGATCATGTGCGTTATTACTTGTTACGTTAATCTACTTTGCAAAAAAAATATATATAATGAGATACTATAAAAATCATCCAACTAATTAACTTTATTTATTTATTTCTTGTAACAATTAAGTTTTATTAAGCCTGTATAACAAGTTTACATGTTTTTCCTGTTGCTAAAAATTACACATTTTTTTTATAATCAATCATTTTTACAATAGTTGTCGCTATTACACTTACCAAATTTTTTTTAAGCATGCTAAAAATGCAATTATATCCCTATAAACACAGTTTAATTTCTGGTTATACTTTCAATCTACTTTGATTGGAGGACAAGTTATATATTTCTGTTATATAACATTTTAAGGTAGATATTCATACCAAATTTTACTTTGAAAATTCAAAACAACACATGTCTTATAATATAAAACTATTAATTTATAACGTTATCTCAGTAAGCGGAGAGAACAAAAGAAAAAGTGGAATAAATGAAGCACTTCATAAAAATAATAATAATTAAAAGTGTGTGGAATATAAAAGATTCAACAAATAATTTTAGCCGATGAGGTTACTTCCATCAGTCTCTACCAAAACCAATTTTTTCGTTTTATATATTGTGAAATGTCTTAATCGAAATTTCTTTTTATTTCCACTTGCTATTTTATTATTTTAATTATGGAACATTCCATAATTATGGAGAAAAATTATTGATCCATAAAGAGATATAAAACGTGTCTTACTGTCTTTATCTTTCCATCTTTAAAAAAGTCTCGAAACAACAGGACCTGGCTCTCTTGGATCACGGATTCACGCCTTGATTATATAAAATTCTAATGATTCAAGGTGCGACATGAATAGACGGCAATAACATGCAATGAATAATCAAACTCATCACTTATGAATTAACCAAATAAATACCACTTCTATATAACTAAAAAAAGGTGCAGTTAAAAATCTCTAGAACTATTTGGTCCTCAAATACTTTGTACCTGTATGTCCTTAATCAAAAGTGAATCTTTCTTACGTCAAATATACTAGGAAAGTTATTATCATGTCTTCAAGGATGTATAAACTGAAGATATGAAGTAACTCTAAATCTATAACTCATCCATTAAAAATAATCTCTATATCGTTTAGACTATCATATTTGTTTAGACTTAGACCCATGAATCATACTTTGTGTAGACTTAGATATATTTAGACCCCAAAATATAAAATAAAATAAAAGTATTGAGCATGAAATTTACTCTAACCCCAAAAAAAATATTATAAAGAAAGCTCCGTCATCGAATCATACTTGTTTGTCCAAAATAAAAGAGAAAATATTTTGAGTAATCTCTGGATGTGACTATATCTTATCAAGCGGGGAGCATAATATCTTGCAAGAGATTGATTGATGTGGATCATTCATTCTCCCGCAAAACGCCTTTCTAATTAAAGTCGTAATCTATATGACTTTGACCTCGATTACAGTATATTGCGAATCAGACTACAATGGACTTTTAAACCAGTTTCTATTTCTCTTAAACCAATAGAAAACAACTTTGAAGTATGTATGTATAAACTGATACACCAAAAACTATATACGAAATATTACTAAAATTAAATCAGTGCCACTAAATAAAAGATTCTCGACCTATATAATGAGGAAGCTTCTTAATCAGTCACTTGATATTGTTTTCTTTTGGTTTGATGTCGCATGAAATTGGTAACGACATCAACAATATTTCGCAGAACTTGCCGCTTTCAATAAAACTATATACGTACTAGCCATTGATAAAGGCTTTTTATTGGCAAGTAGTCAAGTACTGGCAAAGGAATGTGTACGTAAATAATAATGATAATATGGACAAATTATTATATTTACATTTTCCTTCAATATTGAAAAGACCACGAAAATTGCTAATGTGAAAAGTGGCTCTGGCTTCCTGTAGTCTGTTTGATTTATTAATCTAAGAAAAAACGTTTTTAACAAAAAAGGGTGGAAGAGTGAAAACAAAAATTTGAAAAGGCTAGGAAATTGCATTTTCACTATTAATTATCCAATCCTGACATAGCTCTAGTATTGAAAAGCCCTTGTCAGACAATCAAAACAAAAGAAAAGATTCTGGGCCATCATATATACGGTTTATAAAGGCTCAATTCTAAAAATTAACCCAGCCCTGTTACAACAGAAAGGACATTACGGAACACCAATTTACGAAGCTCAGTCAGATGGAGACCCTTTAGATTTTCTTAGTTGTTGGAACTTAAGGTTGATAATCTCAGCACCTTCGTACTGAGTGGTCTTAGGTTCATGACATAACCAATCTAGTAACGGCAAACACATGCAACTAATCTTCATTCATCAAGATGCAATGTCCAGAGCTTAAAAAGTACATGCATTTTTAACAATAATAGCAAATGTGTCAAGGGTACAATCCCATAATACAAAGACGATATACGTCTTTATTTATTTATTTCATGGACGTCTTCTTCAAGTTAGAGAGACTTTGCCATTTGTCTGAGAAGAAACTTCTGAATCTTTCCGGTAGAAGTCTTTGGAAGCTCCTCCTGAAAAATCACTTTCCTCGGAACCATGTATTTGGGTAACTTCGTCTTACAAAACTCTCTTATCTCTCTCTCAGTAACCGGAATCAACCCTTCACCATTATCATCATACTTCAAGCTCACAAAAGCACACGGTGTCTCTCCCCACATCTTATCCGGTTTTGCCACCACCGCAGCTTCCTTCACCACCGGATTAGTATACAGAACCGACTCAACCTCTGCGCTGCTTATGTTTTCTCCTCCACATATGATCACATCCTTCGATCGGTCTTTGACCTCCAAGTAACCGTCGTTGTGTATAACCCCAATGTCTCCGGAATAGAACCACCCGTCCTCTCTCATACAAGCCGCTGTTCCTTCCGGGTCTTTGTAATAACCCAACATGACCGAGCTGCCTTTGAAAACGACCTCTCCAACCGAAACTCCGTCGTGTTTCACGCTCTTTCCCGTTTCTCGGTCCATAACATCGACTTCCGCAAACCCAACTGTTCTTACTCCTTGCCTTGATTTCAACCGAGCTCTCTCCAACTGGTCAAGATGGTTCCACTCAGGCTTCCAAGCACATGAAACGACCGGACCGCTGGTTTCCGTTAAACCGTAAGAATGACTGATACTGAAACCGGTTGACTCTGCGCGGGAGATAATGGCTGCGGGAGGTGGAGCTCCCGAAGTCATTACCTGATAACAGATTTTAAAAGTTCAAAACAATAAGAAGAGCTTATTTCCATCACACAAAATCTCAAAATGAACTGGAGTATGTATTAGAGCATGATTATTAGGAAGCTTTTAGTATAGGGGTTTCAAAAAAAGTAAAAGTGTATGTATATATTTACATTATTATTTTAATAGTGGGTCTCTTAAATTTAAGAAAAGAAGTCCAATATCTTCTAAATAAGAGATGAATGGGATAGTGTTCTTTGAATTTAAAAGACCCATCCAATATTTTATCAATATTCATTTTAATATTATTTGTTAAGAGACTTTTCAAAAAACTATTAATAATCATGCTTTTAGTACCTGAACCGGGTTTTTGAGAGATTTACTTGATGGATAGTTTATTAGCATGTTGAGAACCATCGGTGCAGCACACATGTGGGTCACATTATGCTTATCGATCAAGTCGTAAATCGTTGGCGCGTCAACTCTACGTGTGCAGACGTTGGTAGCTCCAACCGCCGCGGTGCCCCAAGTGTAACTCCAACCATTGGCGTGGAACATCGGTAAAGTCCAGAGATAAACCGGCCGGTTTGGTAAAGACCAATCAAGCAAGGAGCTAACAGTGTGCATGAAAACTGCTCTGTGGCTAAGTACCACTCCCTTGGGAGATGACGTCGTTCCAGAAGTATAATTAAGAACCATTGGTTTCCATTCGGTTTGAGGCCGGATCCACTTGAATCTCGAATCACCTCTCTCCATGATCCCTTCGTACGTATCAAGAAAACCCGATGCAGACAAAGAATCATCCTCGTCTTCGTTAAGGAGGATGAGGTAAGGTTTCTTGTGTTGTCCCAAGAATGAGACTGCTTCGAGTACCAGTGAGATAGATTTGTGGTCGACGAAAACGAGTTTGGATTCGCTGTGACGCAGGATGATAGAGAGAGCGTGCGCGTCTAAACGTGGGTTGATGTTGTTTAAGATGGCTCCAGACATGGGGACTGCAAACTGAAGCTCGTAGACGGACGGGACGTTGGGGCCCACGACGGAGACGACTTGGCCTCGGTTAATTCCGAGAGAAGAGGAAGTGAGAGCGGAGGCGACGCGGAGACAACGGTTGTGGGTTTCGGACCATGTGTGGACAGTGTTGTTTGTTGCATGGAGGATGGACGGACAGTCGCCATAGACGGAAGCGGCTCGGTCTAAGAAGCCAAGGACTGTGAGAGGTGTAGAGTTTGATGGGTGGGGTAGTAAGAGTTCCATTAGTTGCTGGTAAGTTACTCTATGATGTTGATGTTATGACTTGGTAAAAATACTCGATGGTCAAACCTTTTTACGTGTAGCGGAACCTCTTCTTAAATAATTTATATATAAAATTAACATCGGAATCCAACATTTATAATGTTAGTTTTATCAATGGGTTGGATAATGTATTAAATCGTATAGTTGACTAGAGCCTATCGAACTTGATCCTAACATTTAGTTTATCAAACTGTCTTTTTATAATGCAAACTCTATATTACACACATATATATAACTCCCAGAAATCAGTTAATTAACATATTTTTTTCCCCCTTAAAATCTTGAAGCACCTAAGCTTTTTTTTTTTAAATGAAAATATGAACTGTTAAATTTATTTATAATAAAACAAGTTGCACTATAATAAAATGTTGGTGGGTACAACATAGAAAGACTACAGACAGAGTTTAGTTTAATGTGGAATCAACTTCAACCAACAAATTAGGCCTAACTACAGGTCTATACACAATCCAACGTTAAAATCGACCTTACCATTTACCACTACCATTTATACTTAAAAGAAATCTGAAATTGATAATATCAAGCTATTTGTTTTCGTAATTTACTAAGCTTACCATTATACTCTTTTAACTTTATGCTTTAGAAAAAACAACATGAACATATATTCAAAGCATGAATACATAGTTACATACAGTTAATATTTATAACTACAAGCCTACCATTCATGGGGTGTAGATTTTAAATCATAGTATACGAAAAACCTCATTACAAACTTAAAATAAAAAACAGTCTCCCGATTGATGTACACATGTTTTATTTATTTTTCAGAAAAATAAGTTTTGAATCAGCCAACATATATATAGTGATAGAATGGTATTCAATTTTTCGTCGTGTCGATCTAAGCCAACGTTCAAATTTCATTGAGATTTCAATTATATTGAACAATCGTAAACAGTATAATTGGTACTGAATATCCATCTTTTCTACAGATTTGGTAGATTAGGATCTGAATGCGTTAAAAACAACTTTGGAAGCATATTTAGACACGACCAATACACTCATTACTCATATCATATGTATGACTTTTAGTATGATTAACTGTCAAATATGAACATCGATCGAAACCTTCGTCTGAAGAATTAATGAATTATTTTCTTTAAAAAAAAAAGACTTAATGAATTATGCTCGTTTTCCTGCCTAGTAATATATAGGATATATCTTTTGTTTTTGGTCATCAAAATGAAATAGGCGGATTGGAATTTGGGCTATGCCATATTGAAAGCATGGCACACAAGCTACTTCCACATATATATTGGGTCTAAGAGCAACTTCATTGGTAGTATTTGATAGAATATCAGCTAATTAAAATAATAAAAAGAAATGGAAAAGAAGTGAAAAGTAAAAAAAATTGTTTGGAGAAATTCTCACGCTAGATACTCAACAAAAAAGTATGAGATATTATCTTACACATGTCAAATTATAATTGATTCAAGATTTTTTATCACTTAAAATTTAATTCAATAATTAAAATATAATTAATATATTATTGTTATATTAGTTGAGATACCTCGCTCTAATGGATCGTACTAATTTATAAAAGGCCTTACAATAGTTGTAAGGGCCCAATGTATAAATGTAACCCAGCCCGTTGATAAGATATCGTCCACGTTGTTTTCTCTCTTGAGAGGATAACTGAAAATATTAGGGAGAGAGAAGGTGTTGTGAACAGAGCAAGAGAAGCAGAAGCCAGAAGACGAGAGAGATTGACGTAGAAGAGGAAGCTAACGATTAAGAGGTTAAAACAAATATGTAGTGGAACTGTAGAAATTCTACAGCCAAATCACTTAAATCTTACTTTCGACCCGGAAACAACCATGAGCTATTCGATTTGCCAAAGGTAAGAAGTTTTGTTTTTGAACTTTCAATAACACAAGTTCACAAGCTACTTTCAGGATCACGCTCAGGAAATTGGTTTGATTTGTATTCTCATTGTACATTCGAGTTGTTAATTAAGGGAAGTAACACCATGCTACTTCTCCAAGTGGATATGCATATATATAATAAGATCCTTTTAGCTATTGATGAGTGTTAAATGCATGCATTGGTTTAGGCTTGTTATGTGGCTGCTAAGTTTCATTTAGTCACACGGTGCTATTAAGATTTCTGGAAGGTCATTCATGATCAACATAAGCTCATTGCGATACTACTATCTCCGGAGAGGCCATACTTGATCACAAAGTAAGTACATTTTTCAGGGCAGGGCAATGAAAAGCCAGAGGAACGACACTTGTAACAACGAGTTTAGAGGGTTACAACTTGTAAGTAACTCTTTCTTTGCAAATCTTTTAATAACAATAAATATTCAAGCATGGTTCATCAAATTTAGAAACTAATCCCCTCTCAAGGGTATAATGATACATCACAAAAGATAGTCTTTATTTTACTTCTTAGCGTTTTTTCTTCACATTCGCAATAACTCAAGTGGATCTTCAAGGAAGAGACCTCGCCATTTGTCTGAGAAGAAACTTCTGAATTTTTCCAGTCGAAGTCTTTGGAAGCTCCTCCTGAAAAACCACTTTCCTCGGAACCATATACTTAGGTAACTTCGTCTTACAGAACTCCCTTATCTCTCTCTCAGTTACCGACCCATCACCATTGTTATCATACTTCAAGCTCACGAAAGCACACGGTGTCTCTCCCCACATCTTATCCGGTTTAGCCACCACCGCAGCTTCCTTCACCACCGGGTTAGTATACAGAACAGTCTCAACCTCCGCGCTGCTTATGTTCTCTCCTCCGCATATGATCACATCCTTTGACCGGTCTTTAACCTCTAAGTAACCGTCTTCATGTATAACCCCCACATCTCCAGTATAAAACCATCCGTCCTCTCTCATACACGCTGCGGTTCCTTCAGGGTCTTTGTAGTAACCCAACATAACGGACCCACCTTTTAACACAATCTCTCCTACTGAAACTCCATCGTGCTCCACGCTCTTACCCGTTCTCCGGTCCCTAACGTCAACATCTGCAAATCCAACCGTTCTCACTCCTTGTCTTGATTTCAGTCCAGCTCGCTCCAACGGATCAAGATGATCCCACTCAGGCTTCCAAGCACATGAGACAACTGGACCTCCGGTCTCCGTTAAACCATACCCATGACCAACTCTGAAACCGAGGGATTCTGCTCGAGAGATAATGGCTGCGGGAGGTGGAGCTCCGGCCGTCATGACCTGATTTCATGAAACCGAAACAGAGAATAGTTGATCCAAAAGTGTTCTATCCCTTCGAATTTTAAGTGATGGTGAAATGATAGCTTAGCTTGAATAAACCAACCAAAATGAACCAAACCGGCAATAAAGTGGGATATATGTAGTACCTGAATAGGGTTCTTGAGTGGTTTACGGGAAGGGTAGTTAGTGAGCATGTTGAGAACCATCGGTGCAGCACACATGTGAGTGACGTGATGTTTGTTGATCAAGTCATATATAGTTGGCGCGTCAACTCTCCGTGTGCAAACGTTGGTGGCTCCGACGGCAGCGGTACCCCACGTGTAACCCCAACCATTAGCGTGGAACATCGGTAAGGTCCAGAGGTAAACTGGACGGTTTGGTAAGGACCAGTCAACCAAGGAGCTAATAGTGAGCATGAAAATAGCTCTGTGGCTAAGCACCACTCCTTTGGGAGAGGACGTCGTTCCAGAAGTATAGTTGAGCACCATCGGTTCCCATTCAGTTCGTGGACGGATCCACTTGAATCTTGAATCTCCTCTCTCCATGATCCCGTCGTAAGTGTCAAGAAAATCCGATGCGGCTGAAGCTGATGAAGAATCATCATCGTTGATGAGGACGAGGTGAGGTTTATCGTGTTGTCCCAAGAACGAGACTGCTTCGAGGACTAAAGAGATGGAATTGTGGTCGACAAAAACGAGCTTGGATTCACTATGACGCAGAAGGACAGATAATGCGTGTGCGTCTAAGCGAGGGTTGATGTTGTTTAAGATGGCTCCGGACATTGGGACAGCAAACTGAAGCTCGTAAACGGACGGGACGTTGGGGCCCACGACAGAGACGACTTGGCCTTTGTTAATGCCAAGGGAAGAGGAAGTGAGAGCCGAGGCTATCCGGAGGCAGCGGTTGTGGGTTTCGGACCAGGTGTGGACAGTGTTTGCGGTGTGGAGGATGGATGGACAGTCGCCGTAGACGGAGGCGGCTCGGTCTAAGAAGCCGAGGACGGTGAGTGGAGTTGAGTTTGATGGGTGAGGAACTAAGAGTTCCATTGTTTTAATTGTTTATGTATTGTTTTGGTACGTAGTTTGTGAGAAGACTCGATAAGGGTTTGTATTTATAGAATCTTGGAAAAGGGTCTCAACTTTTAATTTGAAGGTGTTGGAGTTTATATCTTTTTATTTTTGCAACTATCTAATTGATTACAAATGGCCCACAGAATCAGCTTGATGAAATGAAGTAACCAAATCTTCTTTAGTTTCTTAACTTATCAAAGTACTAAATTTGGTTCATATATCTATATTTTATTTTTGTGAATTAAGACTTCACAGAATAAAAGAGGTGGGTATATTGAATGAAGACATAGTTTACCAACTGATAAAAGTTAGACTCAACAGAGGTGGGTAAATAAGTTTCCAAAAGGGTGGCGACAAGTTCTTAGTTTTGGACTACGGTCGAAGGAGTTACCTAAACTCTTTTTTTTTTTTTGGTCTAGAGAGTTACCTAAACTAATGGTCCTTCTTTCTGAATTCGCATTCATAAGAGAATATTTGTTTATATCAAGTTAAGACGACAACGGTAGAACTAATTAACAATAGTTTAACTTTGTTAAAAAAAGTTAAGACGACAGTGGTTTATGCATGCATGGATACTTTATACTTCGAATCAAATTAGTAAATTAATTCTAGATAATAAATTATGGGTCATCTTGCTTATAATATTATACATGTATTTTCACATTAGGTACTATATACGATGAGCATCTTCAAACTATTTGGGAACCTTATATGCATATTATAGACATGCATGCATGCTCGTTTAGCTGACGTTAGCATTGATTTTTACTGTCAACGTCCACATGCTGTTAGTTTTGCTTACGTTAATGAGTACTCAATTGTAAGATTGGTCGCTACCGTCGACCAACTTGTACTTTTGTGACATTTATAAATTTATAAATATCTAGTAGTGCAAAAATATTTTTACAAGAAACACAATGTATAGATATAAGTTCTGGCTTGGCCCTAGTCTTCTATAACTCTCGGAACAAGCATTAGTGCCTTAGTGGCATACCCATGTGGCCATGTGAGAAATAACCGTTTCTGGATCCAATTATTCTAAATTAGTTAAAACGTACCGTTAATGTTTGTGCTAATGCGATCAATGTATCACCACCAATATTAAAATCCTCATAATGTATATTGTTGACTTTGAACTTTAGAAATACAAGATGAATAACACATTACATAAACGCGAACTATCTTAGAATATGGAAAACAAGGTTTTCAATCAAAAATAAATAAATATGGAAAACAAGGCTTAACTCTAAAGTCTTTGAAATCATATATAGTCTGAACAAGATTATTTTGACATCTTAGACAAAAGAAATTGCATATGCAAAGACAACTTGTACACTTGTAAGGATCCCGTGACGAGTTTTGACTAATCATCAAACATGAGGGATGCAATTGATAATGTCAACATAAAATGCAAACAATTTGATGAGTTACACGTTATAAAGTGTTTTCGGAATCAGAGAGATCCAACAAAAACTACGTATTTACTAATTTTGTTATAAATTTGAAGTTCTGATATATTCACTAACCTACCAAAATAGAATAGTTACACTTCATACTTTTGTGATTCATCTGACACCGTTATGTGTACACACAAACTTTTGAAACACAGAGGGATGAACATTGGCAGTGGATGGTGAGATGATTTAATGTGGATAAATTTGGGTAGTTTAGAAGTCATATACATATTTAATGAATTTCTGCATCACCCAACATGTACGTATTCATTAACTGCACATATGCATAGAATCAAATGCTTATGTACTTTGCCAATATTGGCATCGTGAATGTTTTGTCAATTTAGATAAAACTTTAGCTTTCTCTTAAATAAATACTTGTTTACTCACATGGTATAGTTTCGACCAATATGGCATCATATGTCATGTTCAAAACATAAATACTTATGCTTATCAACTTCTGTAGCACCATAGATAGATTACGTACGTCAGTCCTTATTTTCAATTTTAGATTTCATGGAGATGATAGATCTTTTTTCACTAAACCGGATGTACAATGGGAACCAGGAATACCCAAGTATTGTCCGGTTTAATTTTTCTGTTTAACAAGATGAAACTACATAAGAAATCCCCAATTAGAAGAAACTCACAATACAAGCACAATCGTATGACACAACTATTCAAATCATGTTTTTGGTATCAAGCATCACCATATTATACACTTCGAACAAAAATGAAAGAATTAGGAGATCATAAAATAGGGACAATGTCATCTATTCGGCTGTTATCTTCTGTACTTTCATATGAGACTCGAATTCCCTTGTATAAACTTTCTCAAGTTGAACAATTTGGAAAAAAATTATGAGAAGGAGATGTTCCTTAGAGCTGAAATAAAATAACCACTGAAAAAAGACCATCCCTACATATCAATAGCTTGGCTCTCACTTGTTCAGTTTACATGTCCCTGTCTCCGTAATAATTGTCAAACGTATAGACACTTTACATATACATGATTAGGTTAAAACAATAAAACGTAATAGACTTGTATAATTTTACATTACCACATCACTAAACATTAAGCGTATATATACTTTTACAGAGTTTACACACATAACACATCAAACATGTCACACGGACGACATACGCATATGCAAACATCATTGGACATGTAACATCATGTTCTTGAATTCTTCAAAATCAATAACACCATCAAGATTCTTGTCATGGACTCGAATCATTCTCCCACAATCCCAAGACTTTGCTTCCTCCTCGAATCCGAGCCGTTCCAACACGGTTCGAAGCTCCTCCGACGAAATATAACCGTCTCCGTTCACATCGAACACATTAAAGGCACTCACAATCGCATCATCATTATCAACACTAGTGCTGTTTGTTTCCTCCCTATTCGAAACGGCATCGTGGTAGAACCGAAGGAACTCGTCTAAATCGAGGCTCTGCTTTCCAACGATCAGTTCGAGCTCTTCGGGAGTGTGTTCGGACCAACCAAGTCTCTCTAGAATCCAATGGAGCTCGTCGAGGGTCACGAGTCCGTCTTGGTTCTTGTCTAGCTTTTGGAACATTCTTCGGAGATCGTTTCTGCTTATGAATGAACAATCCATATCTCTTTGTGTTCTGTTTCTGATCAAGAAGACGGGTAGTTTTAGACTTTTTGTGGTTAGTTATGTTGGTGAAAATGGGTAATCTGTTTCTGAAGAAAGTTTTTTTTTCTTGAACTTTGGTTTCTGAAGAAAGTTTCAAGTTTTTTTTCGGCTATTGACATTCTACATACACACACGACTATATATATTTTTGTAAAATGGTGTGTACGGACATCGGAAGGTGTACTTGTGGACGGAAGCGATTGACACGAGGGAAATTTCCGGGAAGGAGGTTATGAAAACGACTGTATATTTTTTCTTTTTTTAGAAAAATGACGTTTCTAGAAGAAAAGTCATTAAAATACGACATTTCTCTAATTTTTTTAGTTCTTTGTCAACTGTGAGATATGTCTAATTGTCTATGAAAATGTATAGCTATTACTATGATTCGTCTAGTTATGACTTCTGCTCTTTGAATATTTTGTTGTATTTATTTAATCTTGAAAAACGGTGTGATTATGATTTTGCAACTGCGAAGCTTACTAATCTGAATAGATGATATTACTTAGATATTCGATAGAGTATGTACTAGAGTCTTGTAATAATATGATTTTGACGTATGGGATCTTCGGTAATGTTCTCGAGTTTCGTGGCACTAAGGCGGACCACATATATTAGATGTTTATCACCGGCCATATGTTGCAATTGAATCCCTGTGGAGAAGAAAAAAACGATAATGTTATACTGTATTTTCATGTGGATAATATAAATAAGGGGAAAACTATAGTGTTCATCTTCGATTCCATTCGTATAATGTTTCCATTTTACGTTTTAAATCAGATAACAATATGATAAAAAAAAAAAAATTAAAGTTATTTTGTAAAGTAGACTATGACCTGAGCCCAATTCGGATATTCGGGCCTTATATTTTATTTCAGCCCAAAACATACATTTAATTTGTGTATAATTAATGAGAAGCGACAAAAGCGGAAAGGCTTCTTCTGGAGTTCGCGCTTTATTTACTGACTGTACTACACTGATTTGACACTTGGACTGCAGTGGGAGCCTTGGCGAGTTGTTCGATGAGACGAGTGAATTGCTTTTTTTAGCCAGTAGCCACTACTATATGTTTACCATTTTTTTCTTGATCAGAATTCTCCATTTTACTTATTTTCCTCTTTCAGTTCTTTCTTTGATTGGCTGCTAAGAGATTTCTAAAGATTGCAACGTAAGTGATCCATATGGTGCTCTATTCATCGATAACGACACATAGGTCCCAAGTAGAGTTTGAGTTTGTCTGGTCATCTACTATATATTTTCAATGCAAGTTTAGGATTCGTCAGATCTTGTTATTACAGGAATCTGCCATGGAAGTTTTAGTTAAGCTGTGTCAATTTACGAAACCTGATTAACATTCGTTTCTTTTTGTTTTGTTTAGAGTGCTTTGCTTTGTGATTTGAACAACGTTATTGAAGATGAGAAATAGGAAGATCTACTCTACTGCTACTTTGAGACCTGTGAAGAAGGAGCCTATTGTGATTGACTTAGACAGTGACGATGAAGATGTTCTCTGTGGTGAATTGAATGAGTGTATGATGGACACTGAGCAAACTGATGTTCCAATAGAGTCCGGGGAAGCTAATCCCTCCAACATGCAAATGATGTTTTGTGCTGCTGCTAATGATGATTGGGATAGCAAAGTTGATCATCATTATATGTTGTTGTTTGATAGTTGTAGAGAAGATGGAAATTCATTTCTGAGAGATAATCCACTAAGGTCTATTAGGTATGACGTAGATAACGGAGGATACGACAAACGCGAGTTTAAAGCGGTTAAAGATAAGCAGAAGAGCAGAGAAGATCGAAATACAGTTCGTGCGACCAATAAGAATGTTGTTGAGTCAAGGCCTCGTGTCCAAGCAAGTGCCAAGAAGATAAAGAAAGAAGCGGGGTTTGAATTGAGGCGAAGAAAGAGTCCTGCGGATGATAAGAGTGTTGACGCAACGGTTAATACAAGTCATGCGAGAAGAAACTCACAAAGCAATGTCGAAGCTCGCAAGAAGGAGATTGCGGATGCAGAAATGGTACCTGATGAACATTACAGATCTTATCTTACATCGTTAGTGGAAAAGTGGAATATCTCAAGAACTAATCCTGAAAAGGAGATACAAGTGAAGTGTGAGGACGATGCAATGTCTCTGTCTGATTCAGACATTATTGCAGTTGATGATCGTCCGTTTCTTGATGAAGAGGATTCTCCGTTTGTGCCATCAAAAAGTTCTAGAGTTGTTGTAAGTATATTACCTTCATTGACCTTCGCTTTTGCCTCAAATGAATCCCTTTTTTTGGCTCTTTCTATTTTAATCTTTTGACATTATCTTTTAGGATTTGGAGGAAGAGAAAGATGGTGGCAATCAATGCAGCTCTTTGTTTAGGAAGGAGATTATGAATGTTCTCAAACAACCATTCAATGAAGAAGAGTTCAAAGAACTTGAGCAGGAAGCATCAGTGTGTAGATGGTTAACAAAATGTACGGAACTATTAGATGGAAGTTATCTTACTTATGAAACGAATCAAAAGAAACCCTCATATCTCGATCAGTATCCAGGTAAGTCATACCAGACAGATGTTTTTGTAACATTATGCTTTGCTTAACTGATCTTGTAGAAACAATATGGATAACTTTATAATGCTAAACGAAAAGGGTACCTTCTGATTTCAAAAGACGACAAAATGAGAGAAATTTTTATCTGATAGAAAGTTAGGGAATGTGTTATTTACCTACATTTTGATTTTTGTTATGGTTTGATTTTCACAGAATTCAAAAGGAAGCTGGAAAGATCTTTAGATGGAAACGACCGCCATAGAGCTCTGAACCTGTTGCGTGGGTTTATCTTTTATTTAACGGTAAATGTGACCTGTTTATCTGTTATTTCAATCGTCCTAAAGAATAAAGATCGTTTGTTTATATGCAATTTCGTTTCCCCTGAAAACTTGTCTTCTTGCCACTTTAGAGATGCACATTGTGTCATGTACCCTCTTTAGGTGATCATCATCACTATCCACAGTGACCCATATAATGAATGAAAGAATTGTTTGCACTACGGATTAATTATTGGATGTTGTTGTTCCTCAGAAAGTGGCTTGCGATGATGCATTCAAACCTTGGCTCGACCGCGAATGTTTGAAGATCACGTGTTCCTGATAAAGACAGTACGAACTCTTTAAGTGCATAAAACGGAGTTCTGACAAAAGAGCATCCATTTCCAATTCCATGGAAGAATAATTAAGAAATGCGAGACCTTTGTTTTATGACATGATTTCGACTAGGCTTTGCGGCTTTGATCATTGTGTAGTAGTAGCTCATATCTCAAAACTAGCATACTGACTTAGTTTCTGTAATGTGAGTTCTCTATTCGATGCTTATTAGATGCGGCTCCGACTTTGGAGATTATCATTTAAACAAAAGTTCTAAGCGAACTTATTAGTTTTCCTTACGGCTTTGAAGCGAAGCCCTTGTAATGGCTTTACTTCAACTTTAGAGCTTCGCTCTTTGTTTGTATTTTCATTTCTTTTCTTTGAATGAAATGGAATCTTGATGACAAAAAAGAGAGAGAGAAGAGGGACCAACAAAAACAAATGTATTCCAAATTTTGGATATGTACAATTCTTCTGTATAACATCGTATATCTAGAAGAGAACAAAAGCTAACTAACTCCCTAAACAATACAAAAAAAGTATCAGAAGACGTATGTTGTCTTTCGAACAGAGAAAGCTTACCTTTGTACTCACCAAACAAAACTGATACCAGCTTCTTACTGCATCAAAGCTACTGGTCTGATTAGATCGTATATCGAAACCGGCTCTTCACTATCAATGGAGATAGATTGCTCGGTGGCTGGATCATTGTTATTACCGGCTTCATACTCAGTAGCGCCCAGGAATATAAAGTCGAGGCCTTCCGTTCCAAAATCTTCACTGTCAACGGGACGTCTATCCACTGCCATTGGCTCAGCCTCGGAAAAGACTTTGTGAAGTGAGCCAAAGTAACGCCCACGGGAATTCTTCTCTGATGGTTCGCTCGGTCTTTTCCTCTTTCTTCCTTTGCCTTGGTTCTTGGGATGGTGGAGCTTGCATTTCGATCCTTGAGCGCATGATCCAGTGGCTTCGAAAACTGGGCAGATGTAGGAATGCTTCTTCCGACACTGTTACCATTAGGTAGAGACAATCCGCAATCTTAACTTCATCAAGTGTTTCTCAGTGAATTGAGAGGGATAGGTAAAATATGTGACATAAAGCCAGAGAGGGATCTCTCTTTTCCTTATACTCCTTGTGGTATAAGTCAATTAATATGCTATCGAACTCCTCAAAAGAGATATGGATATGATCGAGGTCGCTAAAAGATTCATTAGTAGTGCATATGCATGTGAAAAAGCAATAAAAGAGCCAATTGCAAACCGTGCAATGTATTCTAAGTTGAATCCTTACCTCGTCTCCGTCTGAACAGTATCCCTTTAAAAACCCATCACATATAGCGGCACTCGGGTTGACATGCACATGCCTGTATGGACATGCCTCATTGTTGCATAGGCCTGCGTTATATGTATTAGTATTGTGTGTACCCGTGATCAGATCTTAGTATAGTGGAAAATCTTACCTTGCAGAAAATAAGAACAATCAGGCATCCTTTCTGGAATGACCTGGGGAAAGAAATAAGTTTAGCAGTTAGAGGTTTCTGTGAAGCAAAATTCTGCAGCAACGAGTTAGTAGGACAACCTTGTGAGTCAATTTGCAATTTTCATTGGCACACAATCCATTCAAAAATTTGGTGCAAACTGCGATTTTCGAGGGGTCATGGACATAGGGACATTTTCCGTCATCTTTGTTGCATTTCCCGAATCTTGTGAAGAACTGGCAGTACTTCTTCTTTTTAGCAAACCGCAACCGGGCATTATGCAGGCTCCACCGGACCTTCTCATTTGCCAACGCACGGATTCGTTTCTTTGGGTCACGGACAAGCTGGTTACCATTTCCCACACGAACATATCTGCAAAAATCGAATTCAAATGTTCGATTTAGGGTCCAGACAGTTGAGTAAAGTTAGACAAATTTAAATCAAGAGTTACATACTCTTCATGGCCTATCACCAATCTCTTTGGGATGAACGGTCTTTTTGCACCTTTCCCATTTTCAGCAGGTCCAGAGCACGGTGAATCAACATCTGACAAAGAATCATGTCTTAGCTCAGCAGAGATACATGAGGTCAAGACTCTCGTGCAACTAATGAAAAACTAACAGTTCCAAGCCTAGAGAGTTCTCATATCCGGTCTTAACCTTGGTTGAGACTCATTAACCACCTAGAGGGAGTGACCAGGATCATACATATACTACACAATAAGAAAATCCAGATAACGGTTCACTAACGCTGACTTTTGTCCCTGCTCGAGTTTCTGTTTCCTACTCACCCAAGCCCATATTCTTGTTTCTCTAAATCCTATTTAGATCGGACCAAAATAATCCTCTTCATAATTTCAATGCTCATCAAAAATATCAAACTATATCGTTTAAGTGTGTTCTGACTTTTGGATATCTTACCAGATATTCTCTGAAGAGTTCGCCTTGAAGAGTCCATTTTATAGCGAAGGGAACCAAACCTGAAAATGCGCTCCCCTGAAGAACAGAAGTTGGTAAGAGAAAACCTTGAATAGAGGTTCAAGAAACAGCAAGAAAATAAACCCAAGATCAATTGAGTCGAAGCTTTATACGAGCTGGCCAGGAGACCCAAAATAATAGAACAATTCGTCCAAATAACTGGCCATGCATACTAATTATCGTGAACCAACTTACGTGCCAAATGGTTTCTGCTTGTCGTCCTAGAACTACTTTGTCCAGAATGCTTTTCACATTCTTTCTTTGAAAATGCCGCCACAGCCAAGGTGGCTTCCTGTACAAACAAGGGGAAAAAGAAAGTTGTCTACACCACTTTCGATTTTTCTAAAGAAGCAATTCTTCCACAGGCAGGCCAAAAAACACTTCAGCAGTGTAGAAGCTAACCTCATTAGCTTTTCTCGAGTCTCTCTCAATGGACTTGGACCATTTTAAATGCGACCCACCAATACTTAATACCTTGGATTTTCTAAGAGAATACCCGTTAGTTGATCTTGTATAAACCGTATGTCTCTTCCTCATCATTGACAACTTTTGGCTGAAGATTAGAACGCCCTGTCATCAAGTTTGCAAAAACAAAAACAAAAGCGTTGCAGCTCAAGGAATATGAGTACATTAGATGCTACACACCTGATGTTGGAAAAAGATCCGTTTCGCAAAGCAGAAACTGAATTCATTAATCTTCTCCAGTATGTCACTCTTTTCCACGGAACAAGCTGTGGCAAGATCCTTTGATAACGCATGTGACTTGTGGGCAATCTTGATTGTGGATCATTTTGCGTCCAAACCAGAGAAAATTTTGACCGCTTATATGGTCTAGTCACAGCTGCAAATAAATAAAAGGACCAGTTACTTCACTTCTCGCATCTGGTTATCGGTGCAAAACCACAAAAAAAAAGCACGAATACGAAAAACGGAATCTGATAAGCCTGTTTCTGTAGGAAATCCAACCATAAATTGTTTATTCCTAAGGAATACGGCAAATCAAACCAATTATTCATTTTCCTTTTCCAGGAATAATATCATCCACTGTTCAGGATCTCCTAAAGAACCATGCGTATCAAAATCAATTAGAACATAGTCCTGATAGATGCTCAAAGAGCGCTGACATATTTACTTCAGTTTACATACCAGTGTCGGAGAATACTGGGCTAGATGATCTTTCCGAAACCATGGTTGTAGATGTTCGTGAATCAAATGCATCATCAGGTGAGTGATTGACACGGCTCTCTGTAGTCCTTACTAGCTGATTTTTCTTTCGCTTGAAGTAGCCATCAGAGGTAGGAATCTGGCTCCTACTTGCACCATGAATATCTGAAGCTGCAACCAACTGATTTGCCTTCCTTTTGACATATACCGTTCTCTTGGAATTTGAAGAATCCAATTTAGGAGGAATTCCCTTCTGCTGGCAATCTGAAGCATAATCTGTCTGAATTAGTGTGTCAGGTGTCTTGGATGTATCTATACCAGAGTGTGAAATAATAGCTTCTCCAGATGTAGCAGAATCCATGATAGACTCAGGTAAACCAGTGGTGAGGTGATCCATGCTGTAAGATACCGTACATTTTCCTGAAGAAGTAACAACGGCATTTGATACTTTGGAGGTGCTGCTGTCTGAGGGAGGCTTTGACTGCTTCTCAAGAATGGGTATTTCTCCAGTTTTTACAAGAAAAGAAGCGTTACTTAGATCAACCCTACTGGCAGATCCCGTGCTTTTGTTTTCGATACGGTTTAACTGGATAGCAGATGAAGGAAGTCCAAGGGTAACACCAGGAGAACCATACGAGGGTTTTCGATGAAGGCTATTCCCTTTACGTACGTAACTACTACTAGATTGTGCAGTCACTACGGGAAACTTCTGTTGTGTAGACAAATTCGATGACAAAGGCTTGGCAGCTACAAAAGCGGAGGCAGAAGTTTCGGGCTTTCGATGCCAAGTGTGACGCTTATTGGGAGGGTTACCATCTTTCTTAGGGTCAGACACAACAGGCAGGGAACGGGGATAACTTTTCTGAGTAGAGTAATTGGATTTCTTTATCCTCTTTTCTAATTCATACCTAGAGCTCAGAGATGTCTTACTTTGGGAATTATCTGGCACAGATACTACATGATTTTTAACATGGGTCGATGTAGAATTAAGATCTGCATGTGAGTGTGATCTCGACAGACGAACACCTGAATCACCAAGAATTTCAGTTCCCGAAACTTTTTCATCAGATGACAATGCTTCACCATCAAATATATCAGTCTTAACACTGTTAGGTGAGTATTTCTCCTGACCGCCACCATCAGATGCTACATCAATTTCCGGAGTTCTGTACTTAGAGGTTCCACCAGATGGCATTGCTTTCTCTTTATCATTGCTAGTGTCATCAACCAAAGAAGCAACATGAACTTCACTCCGTATCTGTCTGTACAGCCTTGGTGAGTTGGATAGAGAATCAAATGGAACTGAATCCCCACTAAAAGCAACAATATCAGTTCCCTCAGTTCTGTACTCATTAGTACCACCAGAATGCTTGGGTTTCTGATTATCTTTGCACGTTTCATCAACTGTAGCAGCAACATGAATTTTACTCCGTATCTGTCGGAAGCTCCGCCCCGGTGAGCTGGATAAAGAATTACATGGAAACACTGTATCCCCAGTAACAGCAACAATATCAGTTCCCGGAGTTCTGCACTTCGAAGTTCCACCAGAAGAGTTTGTTTTCTCTTCTTGAGAAAACATATCAATGTTCTCAGCGCAATTATTTTCCTCATGCATGATGCCACCTTGAGAATCACTGTAGTTAGATTGAGTAGATGTCTTGTTTTGTACCTGCTCATTCACTGCCATCAAGGGAGAAATATGACATGGACTAACAGAATTATCAGATACTAAGCAAGAACTAACCCTTGAAGGATCCTCTTCCAGATTTTTGTCCACAGCGAGATTCCAGACAGAACCAAATGCACCAGATGATCCACATCCACAACAATCTTCAGGCAATAACTTGCATATTGTTGAACATGGTTGAGTTTCATGGAGACCAGATTCAGCATCAGTAACAATTCCATTAGCAGACATGCCATTAATTCCAACTACAAGATTTGTTTCAATTACCGATGCAGGTGAGCTAGGTAATTTATCACAAATAGTGGAACCATTTTGGCTAACGTCTCGCTGAGCAAGCCACTCGCTTGAACCATCAGTAATACCTTTGCTAAGAGAAACTTTTGGCTCCGGTATACAAGCTTTCAAACCTCTAATATCTGAACCACTTTGATCTACAGACGGAATTTCTGCAGGATGATGAGATCCCAGGTCATCAGGGACAACTCTCTCGGCACTTACACTTTCCAGACACACCTCAGATGGTACTGCCATAGCTAAATCTGATTCATCACTACGTGAACAGCCATCAGTTCTCTCAACAGGTAACACACCTAATGGTCCCTTGACATCAACCTTGGTAAAAGATGAAGGAGTACCTTTTACACAAGCCTTTTCACCTTCATCACTGTCCAGATTGTCAGCCATTTGTACAACACTATTAAGAGGCGTAGTTTCCATCGATTCTTTTCTGCTACCATTCTCAATCTCAACTGATGGGATGACCGTGTTTTCACAATGAGTAAGACTTTTACTTCCAATCATATCAGATGAGTCGACCATGGTATTGATAAATGTACCAACAGTAAAACTGTGAGAATTAGCAAGAGCCCTTGAAACATTATTATTTGCATTCGCAAGCTCCGTTGAAACACTAGGAATGTCCAGAGAGGCAGAGGAAACTAGACCCAGAGGAGAGTCTTTTTCAGGAAACAATGATTCTACATTCTTATTGATCCCCTTGCTGTCATCTTCAATACCACCAATATCTGACTTCGCCAACACCTGATCACCAGGGTCTTCGTTATTAAAATAGATGGATGCGTCTACAGATGGCTTCTCCAAATCGTTATCTACAAAACCCAAAGATCCAACTGATGAGCCAATGGATTTCCTTTCTTCCAACCCCGCATTTACCTCCTCCATTAAAACATCTCTTGTTGGTAAACAATCCATATCCACATCTTCACAAGGTCGAGACCCAACACTACACATGGACTTACCAGCAAAACGAATGACTGCTTCAGAACACCCAGAAAGATCAGCGGCTGTTGACCATGAAACAAGTAATTTAGTAGGAGAACTATTGGTCTTCTTCGGCAGAAGCGCTTCATCAGCATTACAACCAGTTCTGTCCAACACATCTTCGTGAGACTTCATTATACTTTTGTCTCCATCAATAACATCCTCCTCAGTGGAGCAAACCAGCATATTTCTATCATGTTCGACATTAGAGTCCTCCTTGGCTTCTTTCAAGGCCTCACTAAAACTAGAGATCTTTTCTACAGCATGTACAGCACTACGAATTTTTGCTTCACTATCATGAGTTAAAGCTTCAGGACCTCTATCAGTAATGTTGACTTCGCTCCTGTCCTGAACGATACCGTCAACAAAACTGACCTTGTTCATAACCCCAGCATCACTAGAAGACGGGGTTGAGTGATTATCAGGTTTCTTTTCAATTACAGATGGAATATTATGCCTTTTAAATTGTCTGGAGCCTTCAGAAACCGATGCCTCATCTGAAAGATGTATTCTCAACTTTCCATTTCCTTCAGCTACAGAAGCTTTCTCACTTTTATCAGAGACCAACGCTCTTCTAGCTTTACTAGACCTAGGTGTCACAGACCGGCCAGGGTGGATGCCTGCACTGACAGGTGATGCTACGGGCTTAGCTACCAAAAGATTCGACTCAAATGAAACATCAAGATCCACAGGAGTTCTCTCCCTCTGCTTCTCCACCAATCCTCGATCAGAATAACCCAAGTGTTCTTTACCCCTGAACGAATTAGAGTTAAACCTTTTCCCATTATAGTTATTACTATGATTCCGAGCATTCTCTCTACCGTTATGATGGTGGTTTCTTGGAGTTTCAAGCCTAAGCAGAGCACTCTTCTTCTGCATTTGTTTCCTGGGTGTTCGATTCGATTCATTGCTCCCCTCTCTCCTTCCACGATCAAAATATTGTCCAATCTCAGAATGATAGTAGTCATCCTTTTTCCGGGGATAGAGAATCCTCCCTTCATCCCACCTCTGGTTTCTACTCCCTTCATGACTTGCTGATGACGACCTACTCATATCTCGACTCACTGTAACACCATAACGGTCACTGCCATAACCAACACGTGAAGATAGACCCCTGGTTCCTTCATCTAAACCCCTAAAGTATCTATCCGACTCTGCCTTTAACTGACCACGGTCTTGATAACTTCCCTCTGTCCTATTAACTCCAGAAGATTCCTTTCTCACATATCCAAGATTACGAAACTCATCTCTAGACCTAGACCTACCATCTATAACGCTAACACCAGGTGAATCCCTCGACGAGCGGCTGTTGTACTCATACTGATAGTTACGGCCAGGACTCGGATCCACCACTCGGCTTCTACCAGCATCCATCGTCCATGAATCGACTCGTTTATCATTGTACCCAACCCAACCAGAGTGAGAGCTATTTCGAGATTCCGTACAAGGGATACTGGACGGAGACGGCTGAGAAACCATCTGAGACTCATAGCTAACTTGCTGAGGAATGTAAGGAAGATGATTATGCTGCGGCGGCGGTGGCGGATGCTGGGAGTAGTAGGAAGACGGCTGATTAACCGTCCGGTTCGGCGGAAGGTCTTGGCGATGAGAGTAATGGTGGTAATCCTGATGATGATGTTGTTGCAGACCGCTTTGGCTTGATGGAACGTAGAAATTAGGGCTATCGGGATGAGATTGACGAGGAGGAGGAGGTGGAGGAGGTAGAGGGGGTGGCGGCGGAAGGAGAGGAGCAGGAGGAGGATGAGGATGAGGAGAGTATGGTGAATTCCATTGGCCGTAGCTCGGATTGTAATGAGATGAATCCATGCCTAAACGGTATCTCTTCGACTTCTTTTAAAATCGCGTCTATTTCGTCTTCTTCTTTTGCTTTCTGCTGAAACGCACGCACGCAATCACGACGACGGCGATAATAGAATATTAACCAAAACAATTCCGTAATCTAGGCGATATTCAGCCGCCGGTTTTTTTATCTGTTCACAGCTCCGTTTCCCCTAATCTTATTGGGCCTTTCGCTGAATTTATTTTGGGCCGAAGTAACTCCAACTAAATAACTCCATTAATTTCACGATGATTCAAAGATTTGTATGCGGGAAAGAAAAAGATTTGATTAGAACTAGATTAGGCTCTGATTAGGTGAGTAATTTTTTGGTAAATGAAAATGGTGATGAGAAACAAAAAAGATTGGTACATAAACAGAGAATTTATTTTGTCCCATCAGGTTCCTTTCAAACGCAAGGGAACCACAGGCATATACTTACGTCATTTATCTATTACTACAGTAGCATGATTGACTCGGTCACATATGGTTTATCTTTCAAAGTTATGTATTGAGTTTAAGATAAGATTTATAAGAACGTGGTAGGCACTATGACGAGATACATATCTAACTTCTTGAATAATAGATAAAACTCTTTTTCGACAAGATAATGTTAGATAATGACGGCGAGACACGTACGAGCATTACAAGAAAGAGAGAATTCACTTTGATCCATTAGGATCAAGGAATACATATTGCATGTCTATTTTTGCCACAAGAAAAGGCAAAAGTTGTAGGACAGACTCCAAATCCATGTGTACTTTTAAACCAAGGGAGGGAGGAGGGCCAATAGAATCCACAACAAATCCACCTCTCATCCACCACCCATTCAAATGAAAAGAAACATATTTTCTTTCATATATACACTTACACTCGCACTGGTACCTTGTGAGTCACAAACAAGAGAGAGAGTCTTGCCATTGTGGTTTGCTGTTTTCAATAGAACAAGCTCAGTTGAAGCTCGATGAGCGGCTTTCCCTGCCTTTAAGATAATCCTCTACAGAGATGCCTTGCTCCATGCTTCCCATGGAGTTAGAGTCGTCTTCCATGTCGAGGAATGCTACGTTTAGATGTGACTGTAAATTTGACCGATGCAATTTCTCGTCTCTGAGTAACTTTGAATCCTCTAAACCGTTACCAATTTCTTCCTTTGCCCACTTTAGCATCTCAACGTCACCTTTAAGAAGATTTAAGACCTGGCAGTTTTCACAACATATATCTTTGTTAACAACCGATATTACACGCTTGTACAAAATGTAGAGGATAAGAAATTGACTCACCGTTCCCATTTCTGGCCTAGATTGAGGATTATGTCTTATACAAAGAGTGGCCGCTAACGCCATCCTCTCCATTTGGTCACCATTGTTGTCATCTAGCAAACTCGGGTCCAGTAACTGAGAATAATCTCTATCATCCAGAATTTGTTTCCCCTGCACATGTTGACGCATATCTGTTAAGCAGAGAAAGCTTAGACCTTTAAATGTAAGAACTTTTTGCCTGTAGTATCCACATACCCACATAACTAGACTCTCTCGAGCCTTTGGAGATTCGCTACTTATCGGTTTTCGTCCAGAAAGAAGCTCGAGGAGTACAACGCCATATGCATAGACATCTATCTTATTGTTCATCTTACCACACATAAAGTACTCTGGAGCTAAGTACCTGCAACAAGAAACGCATAACAGTTTCAAGATTGTTATCTCTGAAACAACTTTCTCGGAGCATCAACAAAGTTTTATTTTATGTTTCTTACCCAAAGGTGCCTGCGACATCAGAGCAGATCATCTGCGTTGTAGATTCTGACGCCCACTTTGCAAGCCCAAAATCAGAAAGCTGTGAACAATATCTCCCTTCTTTTAGAATCTCACGTCTTTTTCTTCTTAGATATGAAAACAGGAAAACTGAAAGAAACTTACTTGTGGCTCAAAATCATCAGACAATAATATGTTTGATGACTTAACATCTCTGTGAATGACGGGTTGTGGAGCACTGTTGTGCAGATAGTCCAATGCCTCAGCTATTCCCAAAGCCACCTTATATCTCTCGTTCCAACGAAATGCAACCGGATCTTTCTTATTGCCTATTTTAAACCATGCATTGTTAGAGCCACGAAGATTAAGAAAACATGCTACTGTCTAAAAGGTCAGAGGCTTACCATGAAGATTTTCTTCAAGGCTTCCTCTTGAGAGATAATTGTATACAAGTAAGAGGTTATTGTTTTCAAAACAGTAACCTAAGAGGGAAATAACGTTCTTATGGTTTAAGGTTGTGATGATGTCAATCTCTGCCACAAAATCCTCCAAGACGCCTTTGGTTTGCTTTAGAATTTTCACTGCAACCTCTCTTCCATTGGGCAGATAACCTTTAAAAACCCTGCTGCTTCCTCCTTTTCCGATGAAATTATCTGAAATGACATTGCTTTTCTTAGTTAGACAAGAGCAAATTACAAGAGTGTTAAAATGGTTTTTTTTTCTTTTGTAGCTCATCTGAGAGGAGAGGAACATACCAGGACAAAAATTGGATGTCACTGACAAAAGTTCGTTGTACTTGAAAGACTGGCAAGATGTGGAGAACCTCTCATGAAGACCTTCTAATTCCTCTGGAAATCTTCTTGGACTATTATCAGGAGAACATTTCACGATCACAGAATCATTACCGTCAGGTATAGTTGTGTGACTTTCATCGTTTAAGCTAGACAACTGCTTAGCGTCTAAACTACTAACACCAGAATTGGTCCTAGAGGGCAGCTTCAGCACCCACTGGACAACAGGTATTTTTCTGTACGAAGAACTTCGCGGAACATTAACTAATATATCTGAAGAAGCTACACGACAAAGCAAAGGCCAACCTGGTCTAAATTCAGGTAGTTCCTTTGCCAGCATAGTGATGAATCTGGTCAAATCTTCTGGAGCTTTTGCCGGCTCTGCCGCCATGGACTTGTAAAAATCAACATTATCATCTTGATCACCTTCACAGCTAGATGATCCAGATACATTTCCACAAACTGAGCGATTCCCTAGGCAGGAGGAATACACTGAAGCCTGCCGTAAACTATGACCATTGGAACGATCCTCCTCTGGTTCTTCCTCTTCCTCCTCCGAATTGCAAACTACTTTGGTATTCTTTTTCAATGTGACAGGCATCTGAAAGAAGCTAGACAAAGTGCTCCTACGAGCATTGCTTTTTCCTATGACGTAACCAAATCCCAAGTAAAGAAGAGTTTCAAACACTTATCTACAGACATAAATCACCACATGCAAAACTTCGAAACTCAAACAGAAGAAGTTCCATACCTTTGGATTGATGAATGATCGATGGGGAACCATCTTTCTGAAACATGACTTTCCCGTTGTCGACGGCCATAACCCAGCAATCTTTTGGTAGTTTCCTGGCTAAGTACTTAGCCACGGAGACAGATGAGTGAATTGTGTGGTAACTTTTGGAAACTCCAAGTACAACTTTGGATGCACAACACAGTTTTGCTTCTGTAACTAGAACCTTTCGAGTAGAAGAACCCCGGCATAATTTCAGCTTTAACTCCACCTATCAAAACGAAATGTCAACATTTCTAAGTGATCTATTTCTGAAGAAAAAGCAGAGAATAAAAACTGATACTTGAAGGTGTCCACTTTTTTGTATATTACCTGTTTCAGTTTGCAGAAACCTTCGTAAACTTCAAGAACAGAGTCGAAAGTTTTAACAAGGGAGAAAAGCGAAGGGTCGCCTGCTTGACCACCTACATAAATCCAGATTGAGAGAGTAAACATAAGAAAACCCATTTCCAAAAATCGTAGCTTTATTGTCTGAGACTCAAAAATACCATTGCTGAGAATGTGGAGAGCGATTACTGTATCACCCGGTTCAGCAACCTTGACCAAAGCCCAATCCAGCAGCTCACTGCTTGACGCATCAAACTTAACGCCAACCATAACAGTACGACCTCCTCCTCTTGACACGACGTCTTTTTCCGTCATCTCTGATCTCTCTCTCTCTCTCTTTCTCGCACGCTTCTTTTTGTTACTTGTCCAGTTTTCTCAAAATGGTTTACTGAACTTCAGGTGAATATCCTTTCATGTAGTGTGACTCCTGGAGACACAAATAGTCGTAATGATTATTAGATGACCATGAAGGTGATTTCTATTCTCTCACTGTCTCTCTCGTGGCTTTGGACCTTTGGTTTTGGTTTTGCAGCTTCTGAGAAAGAGAAGAGTGAGAAGAAGAATGGAGGAGCAGACATATTAGAATTTTATTTTGCAGCCATTGGATAATAATACAGTAATGATATTTTGGTCTTCAATATTCTCCCTATATTTAAGAGTTTTTATGTATTTTCCTTTTAAAAAGTCTCCTTTTCTTGTTTTTGTAACCAGTGGCAGTCAACAAACTGATTTTATAAAGTTTCAGAAATATTTTTTTAACCTCCAAATATCAGATATATTGATGCAACAAACATATAAAAGTTTAAAAATATGGAGTAAAATATATATAAATGTAAATAGTATAGAGTCGTTTACAGTATGTAAATTTTGGCGGGGACGGATAGATAAATACGCATTCACTTCTTAGAAAACTTAATAAATTTGCCCAGAAAAACAAATGAAAACTCATTAATTTTACCACGTATATACCAAACCAAACAGCAGAGAAGAATTCTACGTATTAAATACGGCATGTTCCACCGTTATCAGTTACTTATGGAACGCCATGTATAGCAACCATTAATGAGGTGAGAATAACATTATTTTCTTAAGATAAAAGAATTTTCATAAATGTAGGATTTATTCCTTTGTTTTATATGATTCACTCCTGGTCTTTCTTCGTTGTCGTCAACGATTCATTCCTTGTCTATTGTTTGATTCTTATTTCTTTTTGGTAGGTTTGACGATTCAAAGATAAGTCGAGAAACAAGTAGCAACAAAATGGGTCACGTTTTTCCCTTTTTTGTTTTTGTTTTTGACTTTGAATGTAATTATAGAGTTATAAGCAGACATTATATATTAATGGTTTGTTTGAAGCACGTACCTTATGGTCCTTATCGTTAATTTAATTCCATCTTGAGTCTTTGACCAGTGTTGCCTCATGCCAATCATCTTTAGTTTATCTTGCAATTCGTTTTTTAATCGTTTTTTAGACATGCTTTTGTATTCCTGCAAAAGATAACAATTTATAACGTGTAAATTTTTGTTCAAACCTACGGTACCATGTATATATTCAATGAACTCGTACATTCGATTATAACGTGCCTAAACAGAATTGCTTAGGAATGATAATGAACACATTCATGGTATACAATTACTATACATAACCATACATTAATACATACGAATCTCATAAATCATCGATCACGGAATTGTGGTTGTTTTCATCGTTTTTATTTTGCGTGTTATTTGAAGTAATAATAATTGTTGTAATCTAACGGTGGTGAATGAATTGGGTAGTTAATGTTTGGTCACAGAATGGGCCGATAGAACCACCCACACAGCATTGAAAGCCACTGTCGGCGACTCTGCCAAATGTAATCCCACTCACGTGAATGAAAACCAAACGATCAAACAATACACCGTACACGTGTTGTTTTTTTGACGCCGATCATAAACTTACACCGAGCTGAGAATAAAAGAATACCTGCCGTTTTTAATAGCTTCATATTCCAATAAACAACACGCCGGCTAAGTTCAAAACACTCAAATCTTGAACATCTCACCAGAAACAACACAATTCCATTAAGAGAGAACACTTGAATTAAACACCGTTTAAACACCTTAATCGAACATAATGAAACTGTTGTTAAGTAACAAAATTCATAAGCTAGCTTCTCTAGTCATTGAATGTTAAAGTCCTTCAAAACTTTTGCATCTGCACACATTTTCTAGAGCCCATATTATCCAATAACGCAAGCATTCACCTCTGCTGCTACCTACTAGTTGAGTACCTGAGGTCAGAAAACATTGTCTACCATGGAACAACACATCTTTGGCCCTTCCACTTTATCATCGATTCACATCATCTGCTCTTGTATTCCATCCTAGGAAGATTTTTTTACTGACTTGTCGTTTGGTTTCTCTCAGGATTTTTTAGAACCAATTTGAGACACTGAAGTCTCGTAGCTTTCTGAGATGTTTCTCCATGTCTTCTCGAGTTTTGGTCCACTCTTCCCTTTCTATTACCGTTGTCGGGTCATCTCTTTCTCCCTGACAGAAGCAAAATATACAAACAATGAGTGAAGCTAGGTTGAAGGAATACATGTGACTGCCAGAATAAACGATTGTGGAGATGGTAAGCTACCGCGTGTATGATCTTAAAGGAGTTTCCGTTATCGCGTATCACGAGCAAGTCATCCTTCCTATCCCTTTTTCTTCCTCCCGGAACTGTCACCTGAAACAATCTAAACATTAGAATATGGAAGAGGCAATTGTATAAGCAGCTTCGAATCACACACGGGATATTGCAGGAACTAGCAACTCAAGCTATGTGACTCTAATAGACCAGATCTGTATGACTATACTAGCTTAAGACATGTTTGGCTAAGAGAATATGTTAATCCATAAAAAATATCCAATTGGTTAGAGTCTACAGTTGAGGTTTGTGCTGAGACTCTGAATGGGGGACTTGTAAATAATGAACAGATAAACTGGAAGGTAAAAATCGGTCATACCAGAACTCTGGCTCTGGTGATTGACTTTGTCTTGGAATCAATAACATAGATCTCTTCAAGATCCAGCACAAACTCTGGGTCGTTTGTCCTTCTGTTCCGATAATGTTTTGTCAAGAAAACCTGCATAATGAAAAAACATGATGAAGACATTTGTAAGTTTCGAATAGATGTCATCCTTGATGTTTTGGATAACCTATTTCCTGGTGTGTTTCAGAATGTTGACAAGATTTCAACATGTACCTTGGATATCTCCCTCTCAGATTTGTACAGTGGATCTCGAGGAGCATCAATAGGCGGTTCAGTGACATTGTAACATCCATAGTCACTCATTGCACATCGAATATACTGTACTCGTAACATCGTCAAGCAAGCCGTTTATCAGCACCAGACCAAATTACTTTATAAACAAAACTTGGATGTAAAACATGCGCAGACATCAAAAGCAACAACCAGCTCCCACATTCTGACTTAGAGGGGTGAAAAAAATCTCTAAACTTTTAGGTAACTTGAAATTAAATCTGTTCAAAATTCAAAACTTTCCAGTTCCCACTTCCCAGTGTTAATCCCAGTTCCAAACAATAGCAGAGGTCTGCTTAGATAAGATATTATATTCGATGCAGTTAACAAGTTGAGTGAAGTTCGACTTTAAGTGACTCGAGTGAATAAGCAATTGAATGAAAGACATTACTGGTTGAGGAATACGAAAATCCCACACATACAATTAAAAAACAACAACAAGTAGTAAAGATTAAATGTGTAACCTTTTGAGGCATTGGAGCAAGAACTCTCGGAATTGAGTAAATATCTGTATCCGGAGGAGTAACATACATCTGCAGCCACAAGAGTAAACGCAGCGTATAGTTAAAGAAACTGGTAAGAAATAATCAAAGTGAGACACTTTGAACTAAAGCCAACCTAGAGAAGTTGCATATAATATAATATACCTCTCTGAAATCATAAACATCGTTATCTGGATCAGGCGGTTTCCTGATAAAGAAATCACAGTCGAGCAAGCTGATTTTATGGAACTCATCTTCATTTATCCGGTAATCAACAACCATCTCCGAGTCCCATCCCTGTGTCGATATAAAGCTCTTGCTCTGCACGAAAGCTATGTCCCCGTCACCAGCACTCCCGCTCGCAGCTGCAATCGCTGCAGCCAAGGGGTCGTACTCCACGTCGTAGTCTTTCTTGTTGTCCACTTCCTCCACTTCCTCGTCATCCATGTCGTACTCGTCCGGTCCACCTCCATCACCATCGACGTCGTCTACTTTGACGATGACTGAACGTCCGCGGCGAGGCTTTAGTGTCAAAGGCGCGAAACCGACGTCGGTTCTCGGAAATAGCCGATGAGAGGTGGCGGAGACGGTGGAGGAAGATGGAGGAGGTTTTGAAGTGAATGATAGTAGAGATAAGGAGGGTGAAGCGGCGGAAGACGCCATTGGAAGAGAGGATAAAGCTCTCTCTCTCTGAGAGAAGAGTGTTGTGTAATTGTGGATTAGATATTTCGAGATATGACGTAATCAATCAAAAAAAAAAATTAAAAAAATAAACATTTTTTTCAGGGGCAAAACAGGAAATTACTGTTGTTTTTTTGTATCCCGCGCAACTTTCTAACAAAAAAATCATTTTCTCTTTCAGTTTTCAGTCTCTCTCGAGTCTCCAACGTCGAATTTAACTTTCTTGATTGATGTTGAGATCGTGCTGTTTCGGATCCCCGGGTTTGTTGTAGGTACTGGACCTGTGACCCGACCCGATTAGTGAAATGTCGGAAGTGATGGAGATGAGTGGGGGTTCTATTGGCGGCGAATCGATGAGGATGTCACCGAAGGTCTTGACGGCGGGTGATCGGAAATTACTCAAGGTAGAGCTTCGGCCAGGAGATACGACGTATGTGTCGTGGAAGAAGCTCATGAGGGAAGCTAGTAAGGTCAATGGATTATCGGCTTCGGTTCCCGATCCGCCTCCTAATGCTAACCCTAACCTCGAGTCTCGCCTTGCGCCGGTGAGTTGGGTCTTCACCCGAATATATATACTCCCACGCATTTCTGTCTCTGTTTTCGTTGCCGCTAATTGGATCGATCATTGTCTCTCTTTTTTTATTATTGGTGCTGAGTTTTGTTTTACGGGTATTTGCTAGGGTTTTATCCACGAACTTTACTAAATTAAACGATTTTCAGATTTCATTTTTTTTAGGGGAAAATGCTTGACATGTATATTGGGTAGGAGGAGTTCTGTTGTTACATGGATAGCTAGATGAGGCTCTATGAATTGCAATGAAAACTATAAGCTGTATGAGTGAAGAATATATAGAAATTTGAATTAGCATCTACTAGTGCAGGATGATTAGGCAGTTGTAGCGTGTCATAGTGTATCGTCTTTTAAACAAGGTAGGAGATGCTTGCGGCTTCCTCACGATTTATTCTTCTTATGCGTACCATATCGGTTCGAATCATTGTCGACAGCTGTATTTCCATATCCAATGTAGGGGCCTCCAGCAGAAATTGAAACGGATGATCAACCTCATTCTAACCGTTTCAACGCTGTCATTGAGAAGATAGAGAGGCTCTATAAGGTATGTTACTCTCTGTCAAAACACTTTCTTTGGGTAGGTTGTTAAATGTTTGATGTTTTACATTCATAACATTTTGGATACTAAGCACTAGCACCGTTCAGTACACACATCTATGAATAGTGTATGCTTACTGCGGTAAATAACTCTCAGGGAAACGATAGCAGTGACGGGGAAGAGCTAGACGGTGCTCCTGACGATGATGAGTATGACACTGAAGATTCATTTATCGATGATGTTGAACTGGTTAGTATCGATTTCTCATGTTTTTATGCTGTCTAGTGTTTTTCAACTTTTTTGATAGCGGAGACATCATATCCGTGTTTTTTTTTTCACTCTACTTCTTGCAGGATGAGTATTTTGAAGTTGATAACTCGAAAGTTAAACATGATGGATTTTACGTCAATAGAGGAAAGTTGGAGCGGATGTGAGTCTCTTTCCTCTTTTCATTTTTTTTGACACACAACTCTGAGGTGGTCTTGTCACTTTTGATTTAGTTAGATCATGTTTAAAAATTGACAATGCGTTCCTTACGAATTGAAAAACATACATGTGAATCACCTCGTTCGTTCCTTCTTCTTTGGATATCTGTAGTTTCTCTTAAGGGTAAAAATAGTCGGTACTAAGGACCTTATGCTTAGCATTCTTGCTACTGCATTCCTTAACATCTGTAGAGTGATTGGTATGGTAATGTCCATCCTTTCAACTTTCAGACAACTACCGCGTATATAGATGTAGGTTCTGACAGTTTTTTTTCTTTCAATTTCGCGTAATAATGATATATTCCATTTACCTGTCATCTAATCCCTGATTGTTTTTTACCACAGGGAACCTTCTACAACAACTACTCAGCAACCCAAAAAAAGGAGACGGAAAGATTCAGAAAATTCACACGGTGATGCCATTGACGTATCCAAAAACCAAACCACGTTGTCTATAGCAGCTAGGCGAAAGGTAGCACCACTGCTTGCAAATAACTACTGAATCCGTTTCCAGAGTTTGGGTCCGATGACTGATCATGTGAAAGTCCAGGATCAATCAACTGCTTCTGGGACCACTTTGAAGAGAAAGTATAATGTTGCCAGGAAAACAAAGGAGCCTTCGCTTTTCGGATCGCAAAATGTGAATGCGTCGCTATCTCTGGACGATGTTAAGAATTCTGATAAAGCAAAGCATCAGTCTAGGAATGTCTCAAGTCACAAGTCAAAGGATGCTGGAACCTCTAATTCCCTTCTTCAAAAATACAGCAACAAAAGTTTACATCAACAATCTAATTCCCTGCCAGGAAAATCTCCGCTTGTAGAAGCAACAGTAGTCCGTCAGAAAGAAAAAAATGGTATGCATGACCTGGCGAATGCTACAGGAAGCAGACAATTTATTCAAGCAACGGTACGTACATTCCAACTGTGTCTTAAGTACATAAAATTCTGTCAGTTTAGTCGGTCTGGATTATTAGAGAAACATGTATGTTTTGGTGTCTGTCATCTGTTACATCTCGAGAATGATTTCCCTAATCTTCGAAACTGTATAATGGTTGAGATTAGATGGTGTTTATGTGCCATGCTATGTGGCTGGCATTCGCATAAGATTGTTGTACTAGTTTTGTTGCTCTAGCGTTCATAGGGTTAATAGTTTTTCCATGCATTTTTTTCAACAAATTTGAACTCAGACTCGTTTATAATTATTTAATAATATGTATCTACTCAGAAAAAAGATGGTTCTAATGTGAAGCGTAAAACCTCGACCCTCGAGAAAGCCATAAGAGAATTGGAAAAGGTGGTTGCCGAATGTGAGTTCCAATACTTTCAGGCCCTTATTTTCTACTTGGAGGATCAATTAGAATAGCATTGGGTGACGTTAAGCTTATAATAATTTATGATTTATTGCAGCAAGGCCTCCTGCTGCCACTGAGAATCAAGAGGCTGATACCGCATCCCAGGCAGTAAAGAGGAGATTGCCAAGAGATGTAAAATCGAATCTTGCTAAAGTTGCTAGGATTGCGGTACTATAGCTTCTCTATTGTTCGTCTCATTTTGTTGAAACTTGAAATCGTATGAGAAACACTAATATGCCTTTGTGGCAGCAAGCAAGCCAGGGAAAACTTTCGGCAGAGTTAATCAACCGTCTGATGAGCATTGTTGGCCACTTAATACAGCTTAGGTCACTGAAGGTAAATTTTCTGTCTCCTGCATACTGAGTCTGTTTGTTAGTGGAACTGATTTGTTGGGATTTTTCCAAAGCGTTTAAAATAGTTAAAATTGTTTAGGTTCTAGTTGAAAACTCTTCTGTACCAGGTGATCTCCAACAAAAGAAGGGTTCTATAGAGGAGCTAGAAGTCTTACTGGTTGTAATGTTTATTGTTGCAGAGGAACTTGAAAATCATGATTGATATGGGGGATTCTGCAAGCCGAGAGAAAGATAATAGGTTCCAGCGAATCAACAATGAAGTTCTTGAGATGATACAAGCTAAAGTTTCTTTGATGGAATCACAGGTTTTCTCTCTTTTAGTCTACCAGTTGCTTCGAATAAGCATTTCTTTCATCCATTCTTTTCCTACCTTATTACGTTCTTAAAAAGTCGTTAACTCTTACGAGAACCCGAGTTCTCTTTGATAATGTTTCCCGTAGATTAGGCTCCGCATTCTTCTGTTTTAGGTGTTCCCTGCGGGTCAATCGGCGCTTTGTAGCGTATTTCCCTCCTATTGAAATATTGTTGCACCTGTGATACTGTGGAATATATCTTGCACTAACATGTTTTGTTCCACAGGCAATCAAACAAGAAGTTGGGACATCAAACGATTTCCAGGACTCTGTAGCAAAGTCATCTTCTAAGTCAAAGAAGTTTGACATGGATGAGGCACTGGAGGATAAATTGTGTGATCTATACGATATCTTTGTCGATGTAATTATGATTTACTTAATCTCCCATGCCAATTCCTTTATACCTACAATGAGTGTCAATATTGTTTTGTTCCGGTCTTTTTGGTGTACCAGGGATTGGATGAAGATCCAGGTCCACAGATAAGAAAGCTATATGTCAATGTAAGTTCTTCTTTATCTCCAATATACTCTTGTTTTTTATGCTTCCAAGTTCTTCTCATGACTGAATTTAATTCACTTTAGAACCAGCCAAAACTTCAAGGTAGTTTATTATAGAACTTCACGAATATTCTTCGTGCTCCAGCTGGCTGAACTCTGGCCAAATAGATTAATGGATAATCATGGTATCAAGCGTGCGATTTGCCGGGCAAAGGAGAGGCAGAGAGCATTGTATGAGAACATTGGGAAGGAGATGGTACTTGAAAGAATTTTCTCGGCTTTTTCTTCATGGCATTAGCGTTTTCTCCATTTAGTTTGCTTGATAAAAATCTGCTGTATTATAGGATCAAACAAAGATGAAGAAGAGGAGGAAGCAGTTGGTGCCAAGCACAGACGCTGCTCAGGCCAACACGGATTCAATTGCTCAGAGACAACAAATCGGGGAGAAAGTGACTGTTGATCCAAACGCAACCAACAACACTTCCCTGGTCCCCAGTCAACCTGTGGCTGACTCTTCTCGTGACAGATCAAATCTGCAGCATGAGAAACTAAAGGGGAGCTCAAGCTCTTGCAATCCTACGGAAGAAAAAAGTGTGGTCAAGAGAAAGACAGAGCCAGCAATGGCAGAGAAACAAGTTGTTCTGGCCCTGAAGAGTCAGGAACATCCACAGGCACGCATTGTCGCAGCTCCTCAGAATAACATTCCAGAGACTCCTCTGGATCTGAACCTGCCAAGTTGAGTTTCCACGAAGGATGTCTAAAAAAAAAGCCGGAGACAACAACCTCCGCAGTCTCTCTCTCTCCTTTTACCAGGTGGCATTCCAGCGGTGCCGGTGCTAGGTTTCTGCGCCGGCTAAGCCTGGTTTATAAGTGTTGTATGTGTACTATGTTGGTTTAAAGTTACCGATACGTGTCTTACCTTCTTTGTAGCAGATATATAATGTATAAAGTTACGATTTCAAGAGCACTATAGTTTATGTTGATTTTTTGGGGTGAATAGTTGCAAATTAGATAGAGCAAATCCGCCAAAGCAACTATGGAAAATTTACCCGCCAAAACATAAAATGATGTAATATTGGTTAATGGTGAATTTCAATTTTTTGATTTCAAATTATTTGACAATTAATCCTTTTAAATTTTAAATTAATTAATAACTTACAAAATAATTAAATTAGAGAATATAAGATTCGTAACACAGTTCCAAAAAAAAAAACTGTGAAGAACAATTTCCAAATGTTGTTGGATCTCATAGATTCTATATTTTGCTCGACAAAAGAGATCCATCTTTGAATTAATATCATGAAAAAAAAAAACTGTAGAAAATTGTCACACATCAAAGAAATTCCACGTAGGTGTAAACTCGACGGTAGATATTGATTGAATTTAATTTTTACATGAAAAAAAACTCTTGTCCGTATTATTATTTAATTTTTAAAACAAGCAGTGTCTGTCCGTATTAAAATTATTTGCATCTCGAGGCTCTTATACGATTTTAATAGAATACACATATTTTTTCATCATAACTTTCCCAAAAGCTTCCTTCTCTTCCATCGCGCTGTACCGGTTTCCATCTCAAATCCCGGGAATTGGATTGTTTCTCTGTCGGAGAATCATCATCGACCTCTGTTACTTCTCTCCCTCCTTTCCCCTCGCCTTCGCCGATCCCATTTCTCCTCCTGTTTCAATCGAGAGACTCCCTGGGACGTGGTTGTGGTCTCTCTCTTACTGATCTACGATTGCGCTCGGGGTAGCCTTATGAATTAGGGTTTTTCCACGATTGGATCGCGTCCTTTTTGATGCGGAAAGCTTCTGCACACTGTCTTCGCTGCTAGATTTTGGATCATCCTCCGTTTTCAAATGGCAGCTCCTAGGCCGACGGGGAGCCAGGATCTGTTCGATACGTATTTCAGGAGAGCAGATTTGGATGGAGATGGTCATATCAGTGGAGCTGAGGCTGTCGCTTTCTTCCAAGGCTCTAATTTGCCTAAACACGTCCTTGCTCAGGTTCTCCCCCGCGATAATCTGTATCTATTTCGTTTATTTTGGTGGTTGCAGTATTTGTTTGATTGTTAGCGAAAACGGTGGAGAGTACTTGTAGGTTTTTGAATTGGATCTTTGATCTGTGGGGATTGTTGGTAGAAATGTGACTGTTTTGTCAAATTTGTTCTCTTACGTGTGGTTTGTTGCGTGACCTCTCAATTCATTCTGGAGCTCGTAGTCCAGTTTATGTGATTCTACAGGAGAATCCAGTTTAATATTTACAACTTTTATTTAATCTATACTGCTTCTATTAGATAACGCAGTGTGTTTAAGTGGATTTGTTTAAGTTATATGTTGTCTTTCTATTCGAGCATGAAATTTGAATGCTTATAGCATATTGAATTATAGAGAAGCAATATAGATGTATCTACTTGTCTGTACCATGCATATGCTTAGAACACTGCATGCAACTGCACACTATAATATGGTGCTGGACTATAGACAACATCTGCAGACTCGTTCAGATATAAGTTTCTGAGCGCCCTATCTTTTGATTGTTAATTTTATAGCTTTTTTTATTCCATGCTTGTAGGTATGGTCCTTTGCAGATGCGAAAAAGGCTGGTTACCTTGGTCGAGCGGAGTTTTATAATGCTCTAAAGTTGGTAACTGTGGCACAAAGTAGACGGGAATTAACTCCTGAGATAGTGAAGGCTGCAATCTATAGTCCTGCCTCAGCCAATATCCCTGCTCCCAAAATAAATCTTGCTGCAACACCCTCTCCACAGCCCAGGGGAGCTGTGCCTGCTACTCAAGCTCAGGGAGTTACATCACAGCCAGCGGCTGGTATGCGAGGACCTCAGATGGGTGGAACCGTAAGCACTAGTAACCAACAAGTAGTCCCGGGCCAGCAGAATCAATTTACTGGACCACCTCCACAGCAAAACTTTCAAAGCCAGGGTATGCCAGCTGGAGGGACTAGTGCGCCTCGTACTGCAAACCAACCTATGCCATCTGATTGGCTCAACGGCAGAAGTGTTGGGCCCGTTGGGCAAGTAAATTCTCAAGTTCCTTCTAGTCAAAGTGGATATGGTTTGACAGCACCTAACTCGATTGCCAACCATATACCAAAACCGCATATGACACCTGCAATAATAAGCTCTACAACAGCCAGACCTCAAGAATCAGCGCCTGTGCACATGCCCCAAGATTCATCTGCTCCGTCAGGTACTCGTGCTCTAGATGCTCCATCCAATCAATTGGTAGCCAAGGATCCCAAGGAATTGGCTGCATCAGGAAACGGTTTTCCCTCTGACTCACTTTTCGGAGATGTGTTTTCAGTTTCTTCCACGCAGCCAAAACAGCATACTACGGGAACTACGTCGACAATGGGCATCTCATCTGTTTCTACTGGAACTGTTGTGGCTCCTGAGGTTGCACTGTCTGCAGCTAGGCAAAGTTCAATCCCACAACATGGTTCATTGAGCCAGCATCCTGTTGGTATACAGAATCAGCTTACTGGAAAGTTTGGGCAGCCATTTGTTACCTCTGGTGCAGCTTCTGGTACAACTGGCTCTACTGCTGGTGTTGGAATAACAGCTTCCACTCAGTTGACCCAGCGTCAGTCTCACCCCCAACCCCACCTCCAACCCCAA
>KE155024.1:0-10184 GCA_000411075.1 Sisymbrium irio | reverse complement strand
TTTTTAAAATATTATAAATAGAAATGTGACATATTATTAATTCTTAGTACTATATTTATATTTATAGAAAAATTTTAAATTTACTCTATTAATAGTAAAAGTAAATATATTAAAATCCAAACATATATAATGTAAAAATGTGATTAAATTCACTCCACATAAATAACACAAATGCAGAAACATATTTGTAATATTTTAAAGACACATGATAACATCTTAGTGATCATCTTTAATGAATTTATATTTTTCCTATGGATTAAAATTTGAATTTATCTTATGTTCAAAATGCTGAATTGATATAAATTAAAAGTAATGTGTTGCATCTGAAGTTAGAATAAATGAATTTTAGAAAAATCTAAGAATATTGAATAGACACAAAAATAAAAGACAAACTATATATTATATTTCAATTAAAATAAATTTTAACTCATTAAGTTAAAAATTTAAAATAAAGAGAAAAATTAAAAAGTATTAAACTTTGAAAGACACAAAAAATAAAAATAAATGATTGTTAAATATTTGTATATAGTAAATTTTTAATTTTGAGATTAACATAAATATTAAGTTATTAAATGTAAAATTGAAAATAAAAGAGATAAATGAAAAAATATTAAGTTTTAAAGGACCTAAAAAGTAAAAAAAAAATTATTAAATATTAGGAAGACACATGTCACCTCCTCAGAGTTTCTCTTGAGAGAATCTTACTTTATTATATAACTAGGATTGAGTCCCTGCGTTGCACGGATTATGTTTTTTGTTATGTTCAAAACCAAACTATATAAATTCAATAATCAAAACTAATTATTTCAATTTTAACCATATTTTTTGTGAGCTTATATCTATTTTTAAGTTTTTAATTTGAAACTCTCTTACGAATACCCGATAGAAAGAGAAAAATAATTTTTAGAGAAATGAAATTTAATATAGACATGTGACACTATTTCAAAGCACAATTATAATAAATTAACAATATAAAAATTTTGAAAATATTTTATTTGTCCACATATATGCATTTTATATACTAATTAAACTGTTGTTTGTTAATTACAATCTACACCAAATAAATTGATATGAATTAAAAGTAATGTATTGTATCTGAATTTAAAATTAATTAATATTAAAAAAACTCTAAGAGTATTGAATAGGAAAAAAAAAATAAAAGAGAAAATATACACTATATTTTAAATTTAGAAATTAACATAAATTTTAACTCATTAAGTTAAAAATTAAAAATAAAGTGAAAATTATAAAGTATAAAATTTTGGAGGACACATAATGTAAAAGAAAAAAAGTGTCCTAAATATTTGTATGTAGTAAATTTTAAATTTTGAAATTAATACACATTTTAAATCATTAAGTGTAAAATTGAATATAAAGATATAAATTAAAATTACTAAATTTTAGATGATCTAAAAAGCAAAAAAAATGTTAAATATTGAGATGACACATGTCACCTCTTCAGAGTTTCCCTTAAGAGAACCTTACTTTATTGTATAAGATATAAGATGTGAATTTTTTTTTGCATTACTTACATTAACATAGGTGAAATTGTTTTTTTTTCATAATCTTATGTACTTCCATCAAAATTACCATTCAATGTTGTTTATTGTGTTCTGAAGAAAAACAGTATGGAAAGAGCTTTACCTTGAAGAGATCCCTAATGAGTATAAAAGTTGTGGTTTAGCTTTTTTGGCTATGTTTCCTCTGATAATCTCATGTTCTTGTAATAGTTTTTTCTTCATTAGTTGATAAAACAGAGAGAAAGATTATCAATTTCATGTTCACTCCAAGTCATTTCTTGTTCTAATCAATTAACTAATTGAGATTTATTTAATTTTCTTAAAGAAGTTTTCATGATTTAATAAAATATAAATTTGAAATTTATCCTTGTAACTCAAACTTATTTTTGTAACTTTCTTATATATATATATATATATTAATTAAAATGTGTGTAAATTATTTTTAAAACGCTAAATACAGTGAAAAGATATACTAATTAGTTTAGATGATGAACAGGTTTCTATTTCCATGATCTATGTTATAAGTTTCGTGGTTCATAAATCTCTACCTTTTCTTCTTGAGAGCACTCGAACTAGATAGATTATATATATATATAGCACTATCATGTGGACTTGTAATATTAGTGATTAAGTTTAATATTTAGTAATCAACCGAGTGTATGAAAAGGTAGGTGAATGTTGGTCACCAGTTCATAAAATCAAAACAAACTGTCTCTTTTTGTTTGTGGATTTAAATCACATCCCACATACCCACTTGGCTTAGGATGATCAGTTGATCACTATAATAAGGTAAGAATAGATTAATTAAACTATATCGCAATTTTTATATTTAATTATTGTTGGACAATCGGACGAAACAATTTACGTGGTGTGAGTGGGTTTGGCAGCATCATGACACATGCTTGTTTCAGAATAGTTCATTTTTTTTTGTAGTACTTCATATAGAATTAAAACAGTAAGGAAATGATGAAAAAGAAATAATTATAGAGTGGAGTTAACAAAATTGTGTCACGTTTTCTAACAAGTTCGGGAGAATCCAACGGCCGAGAGATTACACCATCGCCAATATAAATGCCGTTTGAGCAATCGGATGGGCAAAAAGAAAGATGACGATAAATGGGCCCACCTTAATAATAAAAAATGCCCATTTAAAGCGTTAAAAAAGCCCACTCTCAGTACACAGAGAGATGCCGTTTCGACTCTCTCTAGCCTCTGCCATTCTCTTACTTTATTCCCGAAAACGCATCATGCCTTCTCTGCCTCCCTCTCTCGACCCATTCTCGTCTGCCTATAACAGCATAACACGTTAACACGTGACATATAAGTCACCGCACGTGCAAAACTCAACACTCGTGCCATAAAATCCTGAAACCATGATTTTTTTATTAGTTCGTTCATATAAAAGTTCTGTTTTGGTTACATGCATGCATGCATGGTAAGTTGGTACAAATGCTCTTAATATAGGTCGCTTACTAGACAATCATTCATTTCAGAAGTGTTCTTTAGATTCATTTTTTTGTTATTTGATTCACATAAACATTCTTAACGATTTAAATTGCATAGTAACTAGTGATTCAACCATCAACAAAGAAATCAATTTCTAGATGCCATGTATTGGTTTTGTTTTCTCTCATGTGCTGTTTTATTTTTCTCTTCCAAGTGTCAAATAATCGGATATTCTAGTAATCGCAACTTTTAAAGTTATGAAAAGGTTCTATAGGAAAAAACAAGCAGAGAATAAGTGAAATAACTCATATTTTTCACCCTTTTTCTCGGGTCTCCTACAATGAATAATTTAGCTATGCATTTACTTTTTCAGAAAAATAGTCGTTGATATCATCTTTTAAGAAACTAATAAATGAGATACTATGAACAAAAATACAAGATACAAGTACATGGAAAGCAAAAAATGCCTTAATTTCATTCACATTTGCATTGCATCACATACTTTTATAACTACATATTGTCTTTTTCCACCACACTATTCTATATTTACATATTTACCCTTCGATCCCAAAATATACAGGCACAAGCATTGCTTTCATACTTCATTCTATTATCTTTCCCCCCACTTTTTAACCCCTTTCATATCTACTCGACACTATGATGTTAAGCTTCTCTTTTTACATTGCTTTTAGACCATAATAGACATATATATATACACATACATATACCCCACAAACTACTAGTGACTTGTTATTACTTATTAGCATAAGACTATACATTACCATTTTCTTAGTATTCTATGATTAGTCCTCCAAATGGAGCACGGTGCGGGATTCCTTTCCTTCGTTTCGCAATTCGACGACTCACAGCCGATAGAGGCGGTGTTGATGGCGTGAAACTATTATGAATCATATCATCGTTCTTCTTGAGCCTCCCGGTACTTGTAGTACTGCTATACGAATCATCAGAATCTGAAAGAATGTTTGTCCAATCCTTTCTTTTCTTGTACAAGTTCTTAGATATTCCAGAGATCTAGTAAAAAAAGACAAATGTCAATATTAGGGTTATCTTAGTAAATTATCTACCTATAAAACAATAGAGATTAAAGATGTAGAAAGCCACGAAAAAAACGTATGAAAATGAAAAGACCTTTGAAATGAGAGATTGCTTAAGGACGAAGCCTTTAATTGACTTGGATTTTTCTTCCCTACTTTCTCGTCAACCCAAATGCTAAGTATTATATTTTTCAAAATTCCACAATTTCTTGGAGTTGCTATCATTGTCCCCACAATTTCTCCCCCACCCAACAAGAAAATCCCTTTTATTTGTATAAAGTCCTTTTCTCAATTCCCATCAAACAAGGATTAAAGAATAATAAACGGTCTAAATACGAACTTAATATAAATAAAGAAATGATTGAACAGTAGTTAGCTTACCTATTCAACCAAGTTTATACTTATTATATTTCTCCTACCTAAAATAGCCGTTGGTTAACTATGTTAATCTCCCAAAAAGCTAAAGTTAATTTTCTCTTTTACAGACCCAAACTACTAGAGGTTACAACTTGATTTTCCCGCATTTTCTCAACCAAAACAAACAATCTCTAATGACTTTCTCAAATTCCATCAACCAAACAACATCCAACTAACCCTTTCAAGCATTTAAGATCAAAGACATTAACTCTGTTGACTGTGTTTTCCACCCATTGGTCACAGTAATTTCTTTCCTCCCAAGCATATTATTTATTTCTAGAGAAAATAAATATAAACTGTTTTTTTGTTCTCGTTACCTTGCAACCAAGAGAACAGAATCTGAAGGAATCCACAAGGCTCCGATAGCAGACTTCGCAGGTATTGACAACACCTTTGCCTGGTCGAGGCTGAGGTCTCTCGTTCAAGAAGACAACCTTAGCACTGTTAATCACATATGTCTGAACTCCTGTTATGTCCAAAAACTTCTGAATCTCTGACACCCTTATCACATCGTGATACGATGATCTCCTTATCTGTAATTTTAATCAACATACAAAATAGGTCAGAAATCACCAAGATTAAACGAATGAAAACAAAAAGTAGTTTTACCAACCAAACTAACAAAAACCAACAAGATTCTTTTTTTCTCTCTCTCTCAGTAAAAAGATAATTTAAACTTTATGATTTTTAAGTAAATCTAAAATAGGAAAGAATCTAATAAACACGTACCTGAATGGCGTGATGATCCTTGTGGAAAGAGAGGCAGAGAGCACAGAGAGGACCATTGGTACAGTCTAAACAGTACATGTTACACTCACTCTTGTGTGAATCAGCGTGTAGTTTGCATTGCACGAAGAATTTCTCTCGAAGCAGAGGTTTTAGCCATTGAGGCCACCTTTTGTTGTTTTCTTCTTCAGCTCCCTGTCATTAAAAAATAACCTCAAGAGGATCAGAACTAAACAAAACAAACCAGTAAATGGAACATAACAAGTCTTCTTGTTTGGAACAGAGTACTAAAGATTCGAAATTTGAAAGAACCCATTTGGGGAAAGAAAATAAGATTGATCATAGAAGGAGAGCCCATGGTGGTATGTATTTGAATCGATCTTTAAAGTAACGATAAAACAGAGCATTGAAGAAAACCCATTTGTGGAAATATAATAAAGCATATATTTTTACAAACTGAAACATCTCTTCTATTCGTGGATTGTTATTACCATTTGATGTTTCTTTTGCTGATGGGTTTGGTTTCTCTGACAGTAGCTTGATGATTTTCTTCGATCGCCAGATTTTAGTGAGAGAAAGAGGAGAGAGACTGTGGCAGAAGCAGAGCAGAGCAGAGCAGAGGAGAGAGAGAGAGAGATGCGCGTGTAATAACAAGAAGGAAGAGGCGTTCTTATCCGCACAAAAGTCGACTTAGTTCCGAACCTAAAACCGAACCTAAAACCCGAACGAAGCTGAGATATATTGCATTTGCTAGGGGTTCAATGAACCGAACCCACCCTCCCACTTTCCTTCTTTCTTCTTCTTTTCGCATTTATTATTGTTAAATATTTCCTCCAAAAATAGATGTTCAATACCTTTTTTATTGTGATGGGATTTAATCAAAATATCCTCTTCACTCCAAGAGACACAAACATAAAAACCCACTAGAATGAAGAACTACAAAAAAAAGGAGAGAATTGTTTTAGATCCTCATTAGTGAACAGTAACGTAATTATTGTTAATCTAATTATTAATTTTACACGTGTGACACAACGTTATCTTTTTCATTATAAGAAGATAAACTAATCATATATTTATTTCAGAAATTAAATTTCTATTATTATTTTATTATTAGGTTTGATAGAAATTATAAATTGAATTAGTTGAATTTATTTTAATTATATTCAATCAAATAAAAAATAATCAGCTTATTTATGAACCACAAAAACAATTTATTTTGTTTTCGTTTATCTTTTTTTTATTGGTAAAAAGAACAAAAGCATACTTATAAATATTTATATAATCCTGATAATTATTTTTCAATTTTCAGCATTTATCTCGTATCAATGAATATATTTTCCTAAAGTTTTTACCATATCTAATTTTTTTTTTTTCAACTATCTAAATCTATTTAAAGTGAGGTTATTAAAACTCTAACAACAGAATTGCTGAATTCAGGAGAAATTTTACATAATTAATTTTTAATATATCAGTTAGATAATTAAAAAAATTGAGATGAATTTTTAATTTCAACATTTTTTATTCACAGTTATTTTTACTAAAAAAATAATAAAAGTACATAAATACATAACAACATATATAATGATACAGACTAATTGTGAAATACATAACAACATATATAATGATACATAACAACATTTTTAATATGTTTTAAATATATTTTAACTAATAAAATAATAAAAATTACATGAAACTAAAAATTATTCTTAATAAATTTTAAATTTATAAAATGTAAATTATTAACTTAAAAAAATGAAAACTAAAACGACATATATTTAACATGATAAACTGAAAATATTTTAAATAGTCAATATACACACATATATATGTATATATATATATATTACTCAATTATATAATGATACAGACTAATTGTTTATATATATAATTACAGGTTTTTAAAGTTTTTGTCATCAAAATTTGTAAATTATTTAAATAATTATAAGGTGTTCTAAAATATTTAATTAATATGTTATTATTACAAAACATTGAAATAACTAATAAAATATGTAATATACTATCATATTTTAAAGTTCAAAAATATGTAACTATAAATATATAAAATATAAGTTTAGTTATAAAAATAATATATCATTATATATAAAAATAGGTTAGATCAAAACAGGATAAACATATATTATTCTGTAAAAATTATCAACACTTATTTTTTTTTATAAAAAATATATGGATTAGAATATTAGATATGTTTGTAATTTTTTATAGAAAAATAAAGCTTAACACCATAAAAACAAATAATCCATCCAAAAACCATCATTCTAAACTGCATCATAAATATCCCAACTTATAATTATGGAGTATACATATGAGACAAAAATATATTATTATTAAAAACTGAATCATTATCATTTAACATATTTTAACTCAAATTATAGTTTTATCATTTGTCTAAAAATATGATTTTTTGGTCAAATATAAATATATGAATTTAAAATTAAGTTTTGTTGTATGTGTATGAAGTCACTAGTTATAAGTAGTTGGCATTAATTTTATGGAATGGGATGATGCCATTCATGTTACTATTATATGAAAATTAACTTTCTTTAATATAGTGGATGTGAATGTACAATGAGAAAAGAAAGATATTGACAGGCCTAATCAATGGAAACTCTTATTTATGTTATGTCCTAATCCTTAATCAATAGTGCTATATCATAATACTATTCATATATAGGAGTTCTGTTTTTATCTTTACATCAACTTCCTTTATTTAATAGTGACAATACATATCCTTCTTTTATTTTTAAACATTTAAAAGCCAGCAATAATTTCCATAATACTGAATGTATCAATTTTAGCAAGTGTACATTTTTTTAATCACATAATATGTCCAGATCAAATTTATTTACATACTAGGTTCTCACACATGCTTCAAAAGCATGAATTGATTTTTAATAAGATTTTAATTTAATCTAAAGGAAAATATATATTTTTAATTTTTAATTTTTAATTTAAAAAGTACTTTTTTTTTGTTTTTTTAGATAAAATATATTTATAAATCTGAAAACTTCAGATGGTAACAAATTTCTGTTAACCCGTTCTAAAGAAAAAATGATATTTGTTAGTTTATTTTTTGTTTATTTGTAAAATATGTATATTTGTAGAATAAAATATATTTTTTATTTATTTATGTGTATATAATTGTATTATATAATTTTTAAATAGTTTTAAAGAAAAAGAAAAAAAATGTTAATTCATTTGGAGAATTTGTTTACATGCAAGTTATTGATTGGCTGACTAACATATATTAACGTCATTTCAATTATCAATTTTTGAAAACTTTGCATTACAAGTAAGTTTTTCTTTCTCTTTTACATAAATAAAGTTTTCCTTTTGTAGAAATTTATCTTTTTCTAAATACTCTTAATTTATGTGTCAAGCTGATTGATAAAATAATATATAAAGTAATTATGTTAATTCTAATACCTTTAAAATATCAAGCTTCATATGGTAAATTTTATAATTTTTCTTTCTTACATAAACGTTTCTTTAGTGTTGTAAATATTTTAATTATATATTTTGAATATTTTAGTTTTCTTTTATGTTAAAGATATGTATTTTTTAAGTTAACATATGATAATATCTAACTGTAAATTTTTTTTACGTATTCAAAATTTGATTGATAGATTAAACATATGTTTTTTTTAAAGTAAGATTTAACATATATTGTATTTATGTTAATTATTAATTCTGAAAAAAGACTAAATATACGATTCATTAGTCATTACTATGGCCAACCTAGCAGTGACATAACTATAGAAATTACAGCAACAAAACTAAAAACTAAGGAGTAACAAGAAAAAAAATTTCGAATCACGCAACTGATTACCATCATGCCAGTTATTACATCATATATGTTTTTTTGGTTTATTTTTTTTTTAATTTTATGTTTAAGTGTAATTAAAATTTAATATGTATTTCTAATTTAAATAATTTGTGTATTAATCTATACATTTTATGCAAAAATATTAAGAATAATTTAAAATTTATTGTAATAAGAAGAGAAAAATAGAAGAAGAGAAGAAATTGTATCTTATTCCAAAGAAATAGTTTCCTTTATATAAGAATACAAATGGTGAGGTTATAAGGTTTAAATTTAATGGGCTAATATAATGAGACTTTTACATGGACTTCTATATTATGTATAACACTCCCCTTAAATGTCCATTAAAATGAAATAATTAGTAATGCGTCTAACATGTTGTCTCATTAAAAACATCACCAGGAAAAACTCAATGGGAAAAACCATGGTTAAGAGAAAAAGAGTACAATACACAATTACTCCCCCTCATGAGTACATACGTCGAGATCTCTGAGACAATGCAATCCATTATAGTTAACTAACTTCTTGAAATTACAAGTAGACAACGCCTTTATAGAACACGAACATCTCCAGTCTTCTGTAATTGTGTTGGTCTTGCTGATGATTCATCTTGGTCATTCTCTCGGATTGTCTTGACCTCATTAATGTATGGTAAAAAGTTTGGAGAAATGATATACTTTGATTCTTTGTATTATGTCATTTCCTTCTGGAAGTCTATCATTTATGTGTTCTTTACTGCTTCGTTAAAAGCCATGATAAGGAAAAAGAGTACAGCCACGCACATCAATATATTTCTCCCCTTGGAAACATCATCTTCGGGATATGCATTCCAATCATATATATCATCGTTTCAGCATAACTTTCATGAATTCTCATGTAATATATAAGATCATTGGACTTGTGATCCGTAACACCCTTTTGACATAAGCAATAATTTATTGGTTTATGTGAACTTTATACCAAATCTCTTTGTATATCGTCTTCTATTCTTTTTATTGTACATACTTGTACATATGAGTTATTCATACTTTTCTCATAAAAGTTACTTTTGTCACTTTTGTGACTTTATTTCTTGTTATCTATAATCACATCTTTCAATCATGAAAAGATCAATAACTTGCTCAAAGTATGGTACTTCAAGACCAAACATATGTTTCTTTATTTAAATTCTTTAAATAT
>KE155023.1:5391-18940 GCA_000411075.1 Sisymbrium irio | reverse complement strand
TATTATTTAATAAATGAGGAAGTTATTATGAGTTGTTGTTTGAGAGATAAGTTAGGGTTCGTGGCACGCCGTTCTCGGGTGAGGATGAGACGGGTGTTACAAGAACATCTTTCACTCTCGGTGCACCATTACATCAAAGGTATGTAGCCTGATCATTGATGGTGGATCTTTTACTAATGTGGCCAGAAAGTATCTTGTTCATAAGCTAGGATTAAAGAAGACCAAACACCCCCAGCCATACCGCCTCAGATGGTTAAATGATGAGACTGAGCTCAAGATCGGAGAATAAGTTCTCAAACCATTTAGAATTGGTAAGTACTCAGACCAAGTTTTGTGTGATGTTGTTCTTATGCAAGCATGACAATTCTTGTTGAGAAGGCCTTGAAAGTTTGACAAGGAGACATTTCACAATGGAAGGACAACTCCTATAGCTTCATGCATAAGAGTAAGAAGCACAACTTAGCCTCACTTACTCCACAAGAAGTCCATGAAATGCAAAAGGCTACAGAAAAAGGATCCACGGTAAGTAAGACTAGCCTTTACATTTCACCTAGTCGTGTTTTAAAATCTATTAAACATCAAGGACATGTACTACTAATGATCTTTAGAGAAAGTTTGTTTTTAGGTACTGAATAAACCGATCTTCCCAAGAAGATCTTATAGCTCTTAGAGACGTTTAAAGATGTCATCTCTGATGTAGAGATGGGTTTAGCACCCACTCAGACCCATCTCATACACAGGCCTCAGACCAAGGGCCCATCACAACCCCAAATTACTAAGAAGGCCCAGAAACCGGATTAGCAAGTCAACTTAGGGAAGGTGACCTGTTGTTAACGTTCACCGTCTAAGTATGACTATAAATACACCCGAGCCTAAGGAAAGCACCACACGGCCAGGCTTGGTTCATCCATCTTCCATCTGAAACAAACCTCAGTTTCTGCATTTGTATCAAACATTCTTTGACGTATTCCTTGAACCTCTCCCAAGCTTCACAAAAGTTTCTTCTGAATTCTGCTGGAACAAAGAGATTTTGTGCCTTAAAGATGCAGTCTTGGATTTGGTTTAAAAGTGATCCAAGAGTTCTGATCTAATACTCTGTCCATGATATCAAAGATCCAAGAAGTACTGATTTAAGCCATCACAAAGCTTTGTCTGCAAGAAAGAAATGGGCACAAATACAAAATAGTACAAATAGATTCTAGAAGACAATTGTTACACTGAGTTTTTATGAGGACTGAAATTAAGCAAATACAAAATGGGGTTTTTTGTTGTGAAGTAAAATAAGAGAAAATGGAATATCAATATATGTCCTCGTGGTCCAGTGGTAAAAGAATCACTAATAGCATTCCACCACCTGGGTTTGAGTCTCGGCCACTAAAGAATTTAACATGATGCAACATGGTCGTCCATTATGATTGGTTGGCTCATGGACATAATACAGAACGTTGTGCAGTCGGCTTATGGAAAACACACATTAAGTCGTGAACTAGGATCATGGAAAGCATGTATGACATCATACATTTATCCTGGAGATAACATGCATGATATCATGCAGTCTGGTTCGGGGAAAAGTGTGGATGGATGTTATACAGTCATCTTGAGGAAAAGGCAAAGGACACTGGCTCAGAGATAACACACGTGACGTCGTGCAGTTGATTTGGGACTGCATGTTGGACGCCATGCAGTTGTCTCAGGGACAACATAGAGGAAATCAGCTCAGGTATCTTTGGGGAGAGTACCCGAGCTGTTCTCCCTTTGTGAGCTAATCATATCATTCTGTGTTGTACTATATTCTTTTTCTATAAATTGTTCACTTTCATGGGAAATCTAAATGTGGAATATTTTGTTGATATTTTAACATTTCAGTTGTTTAATCCTAGTGATATAAACTTTGACCTCAACAGGCATCACACTGAGATGTAAATATGTGAATATCCTTAATCATGGTAGACCACTAGAAACCTGCTTTAAAAAAATCAGACACTAATTCGAAAGTAGCAAAAAGTCCATCATCCTCATGTGCATATAACAACAAATGTAAAACATCAAATTCTGCGATGCATCTTTTGTACAGCTCATCAGCAGTTCTTGTAATGAAGGATCATCCCAGTAGAACCTTCTGAACTGTCTTAAGAACTCCTATTTGGTATACCCTTGTAATTTTATGGCTCATTGATACAATCATGGGAAGCAACACCGAGCCACATGATTGATGGCTTGGCCAATTTCCTGAAGAGAAGAAGCCATAAAAAACGGAGGTTGGACAGAAGATTCACTTATTTAAAAGGAAAGACTAGTTGATTGCTCGAGTCAGATCAGCCTTGGAACCGGATGTAGTGGAAGTTAGCTAATCTTTCTACATTTTTTTCTTTGGTGTTTTTAGATTTGTTGGCTAATTGGATATGATTAGGATATTTGCTTAGAACACTTGAGGGAATCATTAAGTTAAAACACTTGAGAGAAAAAGAGGGTTGTGAGTGAGAGCTTTTAATCTAATCCGTTTGCTAAGTAATTTTAAGGAAATTTGAGTACATCCAAGAAAAATATGGGGTGGAGGTAGCTGGTTTATATAATATTCAAATAAAATTACTAATTAGTGGAAAAAGTGTTTTCTAAGTACAAGAATGTAAGAGTTACACAGATGGCTTGATTGGATCCATATGGATCAAAAAACTCTACCATACAGCTGCGCCTAGAAAGAAAAATAGAGCCAACTCTAAAACGGTTTAAAAGGATGATGGAGGATATTCTTCTAAAATCAGGCAAAGGAGATCAAGGAGAAGAAAACCAATCTGAGGAAGGTAAGCTGAAAATCTGTATTCCAGGTGAAAGTTTGTGTCGGATCTCACACCCTCAGTGCAAATCCAAGAGATCGCTTCCGGGCCAAATCCATGTCATCACACAAAGAGAGATCACTACGTAAGTCAACACCATATTATCACGAAGAGGTGCTAAAGAGGCCTTTCACCACTCAAGTATAAAACAAGCCGACAAACTCAACATACAACAAGTACAATATCGAGGCTAAGGATCAAGGGTGAATAATGAAATAGCTTGAGGCTCGAGGTTATAATGAGTGAACAAGGTATTTAACTTACAGCTGTTCCATATATATTCCTCTAGATCGTAACCAATATATTAAGAGGCAAATATTCACTTTAATGGCATGACTTAAGTATAAATCGGTGTATAAATAAGGAGTCAAAAATCATTGGGAAATATATTTCTTTTGGCATACAAGGCCTAATCGATCAACAAGAATTACCATTTACCATATTTTTTGTCTTGAATTTTATTTTCTTGCTCGTAATTTCATTTCAAACTTTTTTGTTCTCAAAAGTTCTTACTTGACATTTCTTTCGCTAAACTGAAAGAAACCTTTTGTTAATAAAAATAATACTGTGGGAGATTCCACTAGTGACAACCTTAGTGGGTTAAAAATCAGAATCTCACCATTCCTTGGTAAGAACAATCCAACTGCCTTTCCTGAATTGAAAAGAAAAAACTAACGTGCTTTTGATTGCCATAACATTTCAGACTGAAAGAAGGTAATTCTTTCTGCCAATTTTATGACTATACTATTGACCGGTGGGATCATCTTTTGACTAACAGGAGGCAGTCTGGAGAGGAGCCACTTACTGATTGGGATGACTTGTTGACTCTCCTGAGAAAACATGTTGTATCCAGCCATTACTTGAGGTAACTTCATCAAAAATTTATACATCATCATGATCAAAGTTGAAGCACCATCATCATGAAAAGGAATAAAATTCTATACATCTAAAGGAATAAAAAAGTGTTGATGATTTTTTTTCAGGAAACAGAGACTTTCATCATCAAAATTGAAGCAACTATGGAAAAATTTATCAGTGGCTTGAACCATAAGATACAAGACCGCATGGAGCTATATGAATATGCTAGTATGGAATAGATGATTCACAAATAAATATTTATGGAATAACAAGTCAAAAGGAAGACCAAGGTAAGACTTATGACAGAAAACATTATGATTCTAAAATAAACCATGTTGTTGTTGCTTAAAAACCAAGGCTCTCCAGGACTAGCTAGAGACATTAAGTGTTTCAAATGCCAAGGTGTGGGTCATTATGCAAGCAAATGCGAAAACAATCGTGTGATAATCTTGCTTAAGAATGATGAGATTGGTTCAGAAGCTGAGAAGGAAGATCATGGACTGATCTTTTATAAACAGGAGGAATCAGGTAAAAAGTCAGTTCAAGGACAGCTTATATTGACCAGGTATTATGTTAGTGTGCAAACAAAATGGATGAGACATCTCAGTGTGAAAATATTTTTATTACCATATGCCTTATTCGAAAGAAGGTATGCAGTCTTATAATTGATGGATGTAGCCATACTTATGATGTTAGTGAGACAGTTGTCAGGAAACTAGGTTTTCAAATGAAGAAACATCCAAAATCGTTTAAGCTTGAGTGGTTGAGTGAAAAAGGAGAGCTGCAGGTCAAAGAACAAGTATTTGGGCCTTTGTGTATAAGCCGATAAGAAGATGGAATCCTGTATGAAAAAACAGCAGTCTTTTAAACATAATGGGAAGAAGATCACTTCGGTGCCTTTATCACCTCCAGAAGTATATCAAGATCAGCTTGGGATTAAGAAGAGAAGGAATTAGGAAAAACAGAAAGAAAATAAGCAGGTTAGTTAACAACATAACCGTGATAAATTACTCCAATCTTCTCATGAAAAATCTTGAAGAAATAGGTAAGTCATTTACCTTTCCTACAGTTTATTTTTGAAGATTCTTTCTTGAAACTAACTTATTTTCCAACCGGCACCACTGAGTAGATGTGATTTTCTTTTTCTAGATGATGATGAAAAGTCAAGAAGCTTGGAGTTGAATGGAGTGAAATAAGTGGTAATCCTACTTGTATCATACCCACTCTTAAGAAACTGTAACACACTCAGTTGAATTTTGGTTAGAATGATTCATTTTCTAGTTTGTTTGTTTTTAGTCACATCTGAGAAAGAAAAACATTTTGGATCGAATTGGACTGTCAGAAGATGCAGAAGTCTCCTGGTATCGAAACCCTTAGCCAATCTTGGATATGACGCACGAAGACGCTGGATTGAGGGGGGTTAAATGAATATGACACACCAAACAATTAGACTGTTCAACAAAGAAAAAAATATAAAGAATTCTCAAAGAAATCAAATTTGATTGAATAAAAAGGTTTTTATTTAATTCATGGACATGCATACATGTTTTATAGGCTTACAATGAGTTAAAGACTTAATGAAAATGTTGAAAAAGAAAAAGAAATGAAAAGTAAGAATGATTTGATCAAAACATTAACTACTTGTTGAATAACTCTTCTTTTTTTGGTCCAAATTTCGTGGCTAACTTCTCTAGACTCCTTTGGGCTTGTAAAATGATGGCAATTATCTTGAAATGGGTAAAAAAAAAGAAACCTTAAGACCTGGATGAATTTGGTAGAATTCCAAGAGACCTAGATAGCAATTTCCATCCAAGTTGAGACAATCGTTGATCAGCTCCAGAACTGAGCTATGAACGTGGAATTTTTATCTTCTTCTGGCTATTCACCTCAGTTTTAAAAAAATTCAGCATACGCTTCTCAAAGTTGTCACAAAACTTCTGGACATTAAATCGGTTTTAAGACTGTTTTGATCACCAAAGTTATTATCATGATCTGCTTCTTCTCTAGTTGATTTTATTTGATCTCTTCTTCTCTTAGGCCTCTCATGTGGTCTCTTTGGTCGTGCGTCTTCCTGCAAAAGACCATAATTGTTAGAAACCTTTTGTTGTTTAGTTCTAATAGATTGTTGTTTTTCTTTCACAAAACAATTTTGTAGAAGAATAGAAAACTCCTTGATGTGGGATATGCTCCTGGCTAGATTTCTTTATAAGACCAAACATCTTAACCTGAAAAACTAGCAAACAAATTAGAAGTGACAGCTTCTTCCAAGACGTTTTTCTTTTTGGTATTTTCTGAAAAATTAGCAAACAGAACTATCAGAAAATTCTCACAAGTGTATCTCTCACAATTTTTTATATTTTTTCGCAAATGTTTCACTCAGTGACTCTCTCAAGTGTTATTAGAAAATAACCCAGTAAAATCCAATGAATCATAATCCAGAAACACCTAAAAGAAAAAGATAGAAAGATAAGAGTATTTTTTTCTTTTGGAATCCACTTTAACCATGTCAAGGCTGGATTTCTCTTCAGCCAACAGGATTACTCTTCCACCACCCTCAACCAATTTGACTTGGTTTAAAATCAAATTTTTTTTTGAATCATTTAAATTTTTTTTATTTATAAATATTCTAGATGGTAAGAGAGTGTGTTAGATTCAAAATCGATAGAGAGAAATATGTTTCAGATTTTTTTTAAATGAAAAGATGAGAAGATGAAAACAAATAGAATCAATCCCCCTTCAAGTGTGCCCTGATACCACTTGATATAATCTTCCCAAGGAAATTGCACTTAAATTCTGGGTTTTTGAATTGGATATGAATCGAGTAGGATTTGAACTCTTCACAGAGCTAAGTGGATCGAATTGGACCGTCAGAAGATGCGGAAGTCTCCTGGTATTCCAAACCGTTAGTCAATCTTGGATATGACGCACCAAGACGCTGGATTTAGGGACTGTTGAATGGATAACAACTAAACTTTTCAAAAAAAAAAGGAAGAGAGAGAATTCTCAAAGAAATCAAATTTGATTGAATAAAAAGGTCGTTATTTTATTTATGGACATGCATACATGTTTTATAGGCATACATGCATACATTTTATTTTGGTCAAACTGTCTCTTGATTTCCAAATTATGTGGTTTGCATCTCTTGACTTCTTTAGGCTTGTAAAATGATGGCAAATATCTTGAAATGGGCCAAGATAAATAGGCCTTCAGTCCTGGACGAATTTGGCTGAAGTCCAAGAGGCCTAGATAGCAATTTCCATCCAACTTGAGATAATATTGGACCATTTGATAAATCATAAGCCCAAATGTTTTCTTTGAGTTTCTGACATGCTTAAGATGCTCCTTATAGCTTCTTGGTTGGTTAATCAAAGTTCCAACCTACATTTGCCTCCTCATGTTTTAGCCCCATCCATGCATCATGTGGCGTGATACTGCTTTCTATGACTGTATCACAAGGATTGTGCATGCGATAGACCATTCCAGATCCGGTAGGAGACACATATCATGCTAAAGCTCCTCGTGATCAACCCTATCAAGCGATCCAGGCCAAAATTGGAAGCATTGTCCATTGGATTGAAATCAGCTTGAACCGGAGCAGGAAAGCTTGGGGCAAAGGAGTTAGAAACACTGTGAGATGGACTTGGAAAAGAGTTTGCTCGTTTCCATCTACTTAAATAAAGGAACTAGCTGGTTTCCTAAATGCCTTTTGCAACTGCTTTTGACTCGATAGAACATTGAAAATATTGTCATAAAAACATGGCAGAACCATGCTTTGATAATACTTCTTGCAACACCACCATCCTGTCTAGATCAAAGTTGACTTAATCTGCGGCGCAACAGTCAAATAAAAACATGTACGGGCAACCACAAAACCCGAACCAGACCAAAGATGCTAAAATGTCCACCCAGACATTCATTTCGAGATTTCTAAAAATAATCTACAGACCATATCAAATGTCCAATAACACTTATCCTATCAAAGACGGCTCAAGGCTTTTCAACTCTAAGACATATCTGATAGCTAGTTCGTCCAGACGAGGACTAATACCTTATGGAAACTCAAGTATTTCAAAACTTTTTTTATTCATATAATATTTAAGTCCCAAATGTAACCAAAGATACATATAGATCTCATTGGGAGCTTGTGCTCAAAACGTTATCATATATATTAAATACCTACTTGCTTTTACAAAAGGCACAACACCACACCTGTGTTTTCTAAGCTCATCCCATCTGATTAGACATACTACATGTTACGTGCAAGGCAAGTTGAGTCATGAGCAACTATTTTTCTCAGTGAGTGTGGCTTCCCCCTACCCAAAATATGTGATGGATGTTCTTGTAGCTAACAGGAGTTGGTATAGTCCTTTCCCAACCAATGCTTTATTCTTCTGAAGCACCACCACCGTAAACCATTTCAAAGGTAACATTTTTACATTCATATCATCTTTTCCTTCACATAATATGTAGTATGGGACTGCTAATCACATTTCCTTCCACCAAATGGAAATATCAGTGACGACTCCATTCCCCCAAATGGGTGTCTTCTCTCATCCAATGCTTTTAAGCCATTGTAGCCTGCTTCGTTGCTTCCTTCATTCCACCACCTGATTTGGACCTCTTTTGTGGTTCCCTTCTTTCATGAGTGTGTACTTGTCTAGAGATCCAATAGACTATGCATCCTTTCAATCTTTCTCCTGATCCAGTTATAATGGTATCATATGATTTTCTTATGAATCCATTCCTTCTAAATATATTTCTACTTCTCTTTGGCTCTGCTTTGCGTGAGATGACTGTATCGTCTTAACACTTGAATGTATATTTGGATTCAACGAGTTAAACCTTCAAGCCTTCACGTGTGTACTTGCGCCCAATGATGCTTGCAACACACGGCCAACTCTTCCTTGCAACCCACACTTCACACCTTGCAGCACACTTCTTAATCTTTGTTCAATACTCCCCCTCAAGCTTTAACCAGCAAGGAACTGATGGTAAAGCTTGAACTGTGACTCCTCACCTCATTAAAAACCTCAGTAAGAAAAACCACATTGGAAAAAACCTATACATAAGGAAAAAAGAGTGTGATTCATCACAGCATTGGATCATCTGGACACGGTTGTGGGAGAGTGGTGAGACTGAGTCTTGGATGGATAAACTCACATGTCTTCAGACTTTCTGCCTTGGTGAAAACATCTGCTAGTTGTTCAGAACTCGTTGTGTAACATGGTAGAATGGCTCCCAGCTGTATTTTCTCCCTCACTTTATGACAATTTACTTCAATATGCTTGGTTGTCTGATGAAACACTGAGTTTGAAGCAATGTGTATGGCTACTTGATTGTCACAATGCATGGTGATTGGATTGGTGACCTCTCTCCCTAAGTCATTCAGCAACATCTTCAGCCACATCAATTCTGTAGTGAGTCTTCTCATAGATCTATACTCAGCTTCAACGCCAGAACATGCCAATATCTTCTGCTTCTTGGTTTTCAAGTGACTAAGTTTCGTCCCAAAAATATGCAGTATCCCGTAGTTGACTTTCTATCTTCTCTGTCACCAGCCCAATCTGCATCATAATATCCCACAAATTCTGTGTTTTGATTGCACCCCATCCATATGCCTTGATCTGAAGTCCCTTTTAAGTAGCGTAGGATCCGGTCAATCATGTTCCAGTGATACATCTTTGGCTCTTGCATGTGCTGACTAATCTGGTTCACTGCAAAGCAAATATCAGGTCTGGTTAGGGTTAGATAAATCAGTTTTCCCACCATCCGCTGTATAGCATTTCATCCTCAAATGGTTGCGCTTCCTCCTTCTCCATTTGATGGAGTTTGTATGCATCTTCCAATGGAGTCTTAGCCGGTTGTGCCTCCAATTTTCCTGCTTTAGACAATAAGTCAAAAGTGTACTTCCTTTGAGATAAGAAGAGACATTCCATTGATCTACATACATATATCCCAAGGAAGTACCTTAGTTCTCAAAGGTATTTGATATCAAAGATAGATTTCAAATATGCTTTAATGTCTTGAATTCCTACCTTGTCATACCCAGAGATGATAATATCATCTACATAAATGAGAATGACCACAATACCTTTTTGGCTTTGCATGGTAAAGAGAGTATGACGTGCTTCTGATCTTCTAAATCCTTTGTCAAGGAGAGTAATGTGAGCTTTCTGTACAATGCTCTAGGTGATTGTTTCAATCCATAGATAGCTTTCCTTAACCTTAACACCTTTTCCGGTTGCACAATGTCTTTTAGGCCTGGTGGTGGTGTCATATACACTTATTTTTCAAGCTCGCTCAGAAGGAAAGGATTCTTCACATCCATGTGCCAAAGTTCCCATTCAAGATTAGTGACAATGAATAATGCGGGAGTAGGTGCTGAGTGAATGCCAAGATTTTCAAGGAGTGCCCGGATATTGGCAGCTCGGTCGGATTGAGACTGGGACAAATTCTGAAGATCCTCCCAGTTCTTCTCAGAGTAAATGCCTTTCTCTTCCATAAATTTCACATCTCTGGAGACAAGAACCTTGCCGGTTTCAGGTACCAAACATTTGTAACCCTTCTGTGTTGTTGAGTATCCAATGAAAATTCCTTTTATACTCTTGGCATCAATCTTGGTGCAGTTTTCTCCTGGAACCAAAACAAAACACACACATACAAATACTTTAAGTGATCAAGAGGAGGAGGGTTTGAAGCCAGTACCTCAAATGGTGTTTTGTCATGGAGAATGCATGTGGGAGTTCAGTTGATCAAATAACATGCTGTGACCACAACATCTCCTCAAAACCGCTTTGGAACATGTGAGTGGAACATCATGGACCTGGAAACTTCCATGAGTTGCCGGTTCTTTCACCCAGCCACCCCATTTTGTTGAGGGGTGTAAGAGCAGCTGGTTTGGTGAGTGATCCCATGCTTGGTCAGGAATTGTTTGAAAGCTGTGCTTGTGAATTCACCTGCATTATCTGATTTAAAAATCTTAATCTTGGCATCATATTAGTTAGTCACATAAGCATGAAAATTGATGGATGATTCTAGGACTCTATGTTTAGATGAAAGCAATGCGATCCAAGTGTATTTAGATTTTTCATCTATAAATGTGACAAAATATATATGATTTTCTCTTGACAAGCATGGAGCTGTCCAAACATCTGAGTGAAATAAATCAAAGCAATATTAATAAATTTTGTTTGATTTAGGAAAATCAGATTTGCAATGTTTACCAAGAATACATGCATCACAATCTTCATTTTAAAATTTCAAATTTGGTAACAACATAGTTAAAGCCTTCTGATGAGGGTGACCTAATCTAGCATGCCAAATTGCATTATTTGCCACATCTAAATGATTACTAAAAACAGAAGATAAATTTGGAGAGCCATTAATGTCTCCAAGAACATAAAGTCCCTCCTTGGTGGTTCCTTGGCCAACAAGTCTACTTGTTTCAATATCCGGAAAAGATACATTGTTAGGACCAAAAATAACATTGCAATTCAAGTCAGTTGTTGCCCTCTTAACAGATACCAAATTAGAAGTGAATGTGGGCATAAAGAAGGCAGAAGATAACTTATCAAATAGCTTTAAATTTCCAATTCCTTTGATTTGAACTTGTTCACAATTAGCAATACTAACATGTCCTAAGGCAGGTTTGATATCACTAATTAAATGAGAATCACTAATCATGTGGTGACTAGCTCCTGAATCAGTTATCAATGATTTATTCATCACAGAGTTTTCATTATGACATGATGCATGAAAGCTCAAGGATTGAACTGCATTACCAGAATCCTTGAGTGCTTTGATGAGAGCATCAAGGTCAGATTTCTTAACAAACTCAGTGGTTGCCATGGGACCTTCATTAGTCGGATTTGGTTCTGAATGTCCGTGAGAGCATGACACCATGTGTGCCTTAGAGTCGTGGTTATTGTTCTGGTTGGTGTTGTCTCTCAAGTTCCCTTGATTTGGCCGTGACTCCCACTTGCCTGATTGCTGAGGGAAACGCCTGTGATGAGCTGGTACAAGATGCGGATACAACTTGAAGCACTTGTCCTTTGTATGACCGGCCTTCTTACAATAGCTGCACACATCCAGATTGGTATTTTCTCTTGGCCGGTACTGACCTTTGTTTGATGTAGCTTCCACCACCTTGTTTTTCAGGACCAGCTCTCCTCCCTTAGCCCCAAACAGACCAAGAGTTACCTGCTCCTTCTGAATCTGTGAGAACACATCTTCAAGACCCGGAAGTTGAGTTCCTCTTAAAATGTGCTTAATCAGATCGTTGTAAGCCGGATTTAACACTATGAGTAAGGAGAACACCTTGTCTTGTTCCCTCCTCTTGTTCAGTACTGCGATGTCAGTTGTAGCTAGTCTGAGCATATCATGCTAATCCCAAAAGGACCTGAATGTGCCAAAAGGATCCTTTGCATGCTTCCACCTTGAAGATGTGTGTTGATGACCCGTTTCACTTCACAGACCCGCGTTGGGTTGGATACATTCCTGAGTACTCCTTTGAGTGTATTCCATAGTTATTTCGCAGTTTAACAGTAGGAGTAATGCTCAAGCAGAGGCAATCTGAGGGAGGCTTGAAGCACAGGAAGGATAGCCTGGTCCACCGAGTACCGATCATCATCTGTGACCTCATCTTTCTTCTCTCCGGATTTGCTTTCCACTGGTTCAAGGTGGTGGAACTCCTTGCACCCACAGAGCACAGCTTTGGTTGTTCTTGCTCATAGGAGATAATTGTCAACTCCCTTGAGGACCACGGTGAGAGACATATGGTTTGAATTATCCATTCTTCAACTCGCAGGTGAACAGAGAGAGGATGAACAGCTATTGTCCAGCGGATAAAAGGGTGAGAGAATGACTGAAGAGAGTGTCTAGACTCAGAGATTTTCACAATGCTGAAGGATGGAATGAAGATAATTGACTTAGGATTGAATATAAGAGGATTTGAGCATTCGATTTTGATGAGAAGAACAAGGAACAGCTTATTACCCACTGGATAAAAGCGATTGAAAACAGAGTTTGAAAACTCAAAAAATTATGCAAGAAATTTATGGATTTTGAATGATTTAAACTCAAGAGACAAGATTATGTAAACCTTGCTCTGATACCATGAACTTTAGAGATAGAATTTGCGGATTATAAGATTCAATAAGAGATTTGATTTAGCTTGAAAGAGAGAATGAATTAAGGATGATTATATTTTCTTAAGTGATTCTATACAAATGTATTCACAGCCACATTTATAGACAATTCTACAGACTTAAAGATAACATAATATAGGGACATTTGTGGATAAGACAATAATGATAAGAGTATCAACCTTAGCTAAACCCGGGACTCCTTATTCCACTTGAGTCACATTTGGATCCAAAAGGTATTTCAGTGTCCACCATTGCCTAAAACATATTTTTGATGAGTATAAAAGCCAGTGGCAATGAATACCACTTCTAAGAAGCATTAGGGGACTTCTAAATAAAGAAGGAGAAGCATATGAAGCTTGTTTCTCATTCAATGTGAGACACCATACATCAACCATCCAAATGATCAAAAATGGGAATCTGAGACTGAATTGAGTCCCATTTGGATCCAAAAGGGATTTTGGTGTCCCCTATTGCCTAAAACATGTTTTTAATGAGTAAGAGAGCCAATGACAATGAATACCACTGTTGGGGTTAATATCCCCTCCACAGACTGATAGACTGAATCTAGTTTAGGGACAAAATCTTCTTTTCGAGAAGACTCTCAATAGCATTAAAACCCACTAATGAAATGAAAACGAGTTCTGGTCGCCAATTTCACTTCCCCTTAGGGAAAATGGCGGCCATAATTTACCAAGAACACTTCCTGGTCGC
>KE155021.1:56803-67254 GCA_000411075.1 Sisymbrium irio | reverse complement strand
GGTCGGCTCGGCCTCATCTTGTTACGAGATGTTTGGCCGAGCTGATCGATCGTTTCGTGTTTTTCCAAAGTTTTTCCGAGTTTCCGTTTACTTCCCGATGTTTTACGGAGCTTCGCGTCGTTTTTCAGAAAACATTGTAACGTTTTTATCAATCGAAACGGTAAAGGGTTCACTTAAATCGAACCGAAAAGTCAAACCGAAGAAGTCGTTAAACCAGGAAGTCAAGGGCCGAGCCGACGGAAGATTCCCAGAGATTCTCGAAGATTCCTTAAGGTCGGTTGAAAAACGAAGACATAGGCTCCCACATCGGGAATTTGGCTAGTTTAAACTTAAAATCGTATATATAAATAGTTATCGATGTAAAGCTTTTAAAGGGAGTTCTTTTCGCATACTTTTCGTATTTAGGGTTCTTAGGCAATTTACGACTTTTTCTTTTATTGCTTACTTCGTCCATTTTACGAGAAAACTTGTTGATAATAAAATCCATCTTTTCGATATTAGTTTGATTTTTTTATTTTAGTTTCTCAATCACAGAAGTTTCGGGACCCAATAATCAAATTACTTTTCTGAAATACATTGTGTGAATTCCGGTTTCCACATCCACTATATTTTCTTCACAAACATCACATGTGTATATCGCACCGTCCTCAAAACCTTTACTCGGAGTGTTGTAAAGTAGAGTAAGTTGGTGTCTGTGGTCTTCGCGCTTCACGGTCCCAGGGATGAAAGCACATCCCACATGAACATCATATTGACACTCAGAACAATTGTACGTGAATCCTGATCCATACTCACCGCAAGCGTTACACTGGTATGATTGATGATCATAAGGTGGGGAATGAAGGAGAATTAAAGGATGGTCAGGGTGAGACTTGTGATTGTTTTCACGAGGTAGGTCAAAACATGACTTGTGCAAGAAGTAAGCGCAGTTTTTCTTTGTACACTTGAAAGCTTGTCCGGTTAGGTCTAGCTCGCATCCAGAACAAATGATCTCATCTTTGTCTTGGGCCTTAAAGGCGCGCAATGGATCGATGGCTGTTACCCGGGTGCTTCACTGATGGGCGATTAACTGGTTTTTTGGATGCCATTGTGTATGGATTTGGTTGTTTGAATGGAATAAGATTATATGAACTATAAATAGTAAAACCTTCGAGGACTTCTGATTTCTGGTTTTGGCTAAATTATTCTGAGTTTGGTTTGATTATTAACCATGTTGTAGCTTAACTAAAATTTATTTCCATTGTTGATATATAATATACATAGAAGGCGTTTGATATTATAGATCCAAAATTTGCAGGCCAAATTGTAATAATATATATCCTTTAAAATCTCCAATTTGAGGGATTGTTAGTAAGTAGTGACAAACCATTTAATTTGTTCATTAATTGGGTATCTATATGATCCAAGTGCGTAACGAATTAATCAAACAATGAACCGCTGACTTTCGTCAAAACAATGTGCTCGAAGGATTGACAACCCCATATGCTAGCTAGGATGCTTGATATGCCCCATAAAAGAGATTCTAGCTCCAAATGAAAACGAAATTTGCAATGAGACTAAATCTAACTAGATATTATTGACATATGTATATATATATATATATATAGGAAACAAATACGTCATTGTAAATATAATTATAAAATGTTTGTAAGATAATAGGCGCAGAAGTGGAAGTAGAAGCACAAACCAGCTCAGATGCAGGTGCAATAATGGTATATTTAAGTTTTAAAATGTGGTAACAAATTCTCCATAAAAGTATCCATCTTTTGATCTGGTACGGATTTTTAACTACATTGTTGGTTTAGCAAGGTTTGTAATACTCCAATTTGTGGTCCCTTCCTTTTAGCGACATCTAGCAGGATATATATAAACATAATCATAATTAATTGTCAACTATGTTACCAATCCCTGAAGAGTGCGAGCATTTTGTCTTCTGAAAACCACCACTTTCATCTAAAAATTGTATGATTCACTTGAAAATATATTGGTGCTGACTCTCGATCGATCGTATTCGAGATTAGGCCCGCAAAATGTCTATATAAAGCATAAGGGAAGTCCATTTCGAAGGGAGCCATAAAGAAGATTCATAATATCTTCAAATAGAAGCCAATCGCATGGAGGACTTACGACGAGACAAACATATTTCGAGACAAACTCATATGTTTATGAAACGAATGGATCTGAAAATTTATGGAGTGTGGGAGTGGGGTAAATGACGGAGCGAGAGGTAATAATATCAAGGAAGACTATAAGAAAGGGAAGATCAGCGAAAGAGTAGTAGATAATATTTTTTTAGAGGAAAAGAATCTAATTAGCAATATACATACGTACAGTTTCTGTAAGATTACAATGATTAAGAAGAGTACAATAACGTGTCAGTCGGAATCATCATTCATCACTGCCGCTGTCGTCAGAACTGTACAGTTGTCACTGCTTTCAGAACTGCCTTCAGGAAGATCATCGTCCACCCTCTCCTCAGCTTCCTCTGCAGCGTCCTCCACAGCTTCTTCCGTTATGTTTTCCTGCATTGCATCAACCCCTGGGATGACGCTATCCCGCAGCTGAATCATACGCAAGCAATTTCAACATACCAAAAAACAATGTCGATCGATAAATATAAGAGTCTTTAGGCTTTTAACTAAATCAAGATTCAATAAGAACAAGTGGATATAATTCCCCTAGTGATCAGTTGACCAGGAGCTCAACACAGAGAAGGGGGTCCCACTTCGTTGTAGGATTTCAAGCTCGACAAGACCAAGAGACATAAGCCCTAAAGTGAGAGCGGACATATATAATACAGCAATGACGACGAGGAAACAAGAGACGCAGGCGTATATGATCCACCATAACTATCCGAAAGGGATGACCTCGCCTTCAGAATGTCCAACGCCGCCCAAGAACCTCGCTGCCACTATTAATCGGATGCACCTTTTCAAATTTTTTTCTCGACAAGGAGATTAAAGAATAAATTTATGCCTGTGATTCGTACATTTCGTCTTTTATTGTTTTTTCGGTTGACTAATCAACCAATGTACCATACAATTTACCAGAGAAAACTGATATTTGAGAAATATATATCTAGTCCCCAAATATTATCGAAGATTAAGTTGTGGAAACAGCTGAATCTTGAACGAATCAATGCATGTTTTCATCTTATAATTAACCTTTCAACATTTGTGTAACGAATTGGGTCAAGGTAGAGTAATAAATGACCACTTGATTAATGTTTCGCAATACCCTCCAGCTTGCCGGACAGATCTATGGAGGCCTTGTCATGTTCTTGGATGGATTTTTGGATGGTTTATTTCATGCTTAGGATCACCTCTTCTGACATCTCAATCTTTTGAAACTGGTGAGATACTAGCCTTCTTTCCACATACAATGTCAAACCATTGATTGATGCTAAGATAACTACTGTCGATTTTTAATTTGTAAATAAGGAAAATTGATATATTGAGTTTGCCCGTAGAATAAAGAACCTAGAGCTCGAAATGTCTTAGAGCATCTTCAATTATTCCGCGGTACATGCTGGAATAATTTTTTTTCTTTGGTTTTTAAAATATTTTTTGTAGTAGATTTGTTTTGATTTTTCTTTTTTCACATTTTAATTCAGGTTTTAATTTTTTCCCTTTTTGTTTTCTTTATGTTTATTTTTCGTTGGTTCTGTTGTTTGGGTTGATTTATTACAAACATAAATTAACAAATGTGTGAGCTAGTATTTATGTTTATATTTGTTAAAGTCTTAGTTGTTGTCTTATTAGAGTATGTTAAAGAAGGCTAATATTATTTTTTATATATCTTTTTTACCCACTGATTTAGAGTTTCGTATGTCTGTTAGTATCTACAATATATTAACGGAGAAACATTTTTGAGCATTTTTGAGCATTTTTGCTAATGTGACAGCACCAAAAAATTTCTCAGTTGTTTTTCTTATTTGTTTATTTATATTCTTAAACCTATTATCAAACACCCTAAAATTAGTTATAAAGATATTAATTTTAAACTACTAAATCTATATTATTCCTGTTAATTTGGTTAATCAAATTTCTATCACTAAATTAATCATAAAATTAATGGTTAATAAAAATAAAATTAACACTTTATTTTAAATAAAAGACAAAAAATAAATATCAATTAATGTAAATTTCGTGTATATAAAATGAGTTTCTCTATGTTAATGTTTTTGCTCAAAAATTAATGGATCACACTTTTGTTGAAAACTTTTTGGAATCACCATATTTTAAGAAACAATTTGTTTACGAATCATAATTTCTATTTAGAATATTTGACATTTTGACTAAACTGGAAATCAAGAAAAGAGATTATGATACTAATATTAATAAACCTAAAAATTGAAGATAAGGTTGGAAAAATTAAAATGATCATTTTGTAAAACATAAGTTAGATAATAAAAAAATTAAATTTTATAAACTAAAATTTAATATAATTTAAAAATAACAACTAATTCTGCATAATAGTGAAGGAAGGTACTATCCTAGTTGTTAATTTAATATCCAACATAGATTATTTAATTCATCATTAACTAACTATGGTGTTATTTGTGTTTATAGCTAATAGAGTAATATCATAATTTATGTGTGTAGACTTTTTATTCTGTTGTGATCTATTTTAGAGTATTGGATATATGTGGTTTTTTTGTGTGGTAATTGCACGGGAGTGATTCCCGAATTTTATTAAATAAAATGAGTTACAAACTAAACATGTCTTGGATACATAGTACCCGTAGCATCATTTTATAACAACACGTCACATGTCTCTGAAACTGAGCCAAACTTATAAAAACCAAAGGGAAGAGAGAAGGCAAGGTCAGCTAGACCAGCGGCAAGCTGATTGGCTTCTCGGTAGATGTGAGACATATGGACTATCTAATCCCTTGTAAGAAAGTCATTGCACATGAGTACCAGGGGAGATAGTGGATGTGTTTCCGCAATTCCATTTTTGAGGAAACCCATTACTAGCTTTGAGTCAACTTCTACTTCCAGTCGAGTGATCCTGTTATCCCAAGCAATGCATAGCCCATAGTAGACGTCCCACAGTTCTGCTAAAGGAGTTGAACAACGTCCAATGTTTAAGGAAAACTCACTGCACCAATCACCCTCTGTATTCCGTAGCACACCTCCTGCATCAGCTGGTCCTGGATTTCCACGGGAAGCTCCATCCATTTTGAACCACGTCGGAGGCGGAGGCACCCACCCAATCATTGTTATGCATTTTTCTCTCCTCATCACACCTTCACGCAACTGTGTGTTAGCCCGATCAACCTCTTTAGCTATGCTGTGGACGAAACAGACCATATCCTTACATGGCCGTAGGTCACCAAACACATTTCGACACCTCCATTTCCACCCCCACCAAGCAGTAATCGCAAATAGTACCGACCATGGTAGTTCACTTATAATCGCAGAATCTCCAAGGTTTGAATATATCCATTCTAACAGCCCTTGAGAAAAGAATACCAGGTGTTTGTTCAGTGGCACCAGTCGTAACCAGATCCCCTGCATCGCTGGGCAATCCAGGAACACATGAATGACTGTTTCAAACCCACCTTTACATACTTGACACATTCCCGTGTCACTAAGGTACCTTCTAAACCGTTCAACACTCGTCATAAGAACTTGGTGACACACTAACCAAATGAAAACTCTTACTCGTTCTGGTGCAATGACTTTCCAAACACGAGAGTACAGATTCACAGAGTGTGTTTGAGAGACTATACCTCTGGTCACTAGAGAATGCGCATATTTTACAGCGAAACTACCATCCTCTGTGGCTCCCCACGAAATTCTGTCTTGTCCCCCATATACAGTGTCAATAGCTATAGCTGTGAGGTCCAGGCGTTTGGTCTCAGAGAGGAAAGGCCCAATTTTGTCAAAATCCCATCCTCCATTAACTATCCATACATCTCTGGCATGTATTTCTGCAAAAACCTCCGGCAAAGCTTTATGAGACAGGTCCCAAATTGGTTCACCCAAAAGCTGTTTATCCGTCCAAAATTTTATTGATTTTCCATCACCTAAAATCCAAGTATAACCTTTTAGAATCAGTTTCTTTAAACACCGTCCCACACTTCGCCAAGTAGATGACCAATTCCCATGCGGGATGACCCAAGAGATATTATTCATATCCCCCACTTTGTATGTGGTTTTCATTTCAAAAATCTTATGATTATATTGTCCCATTGATAACCTGTTTTTTTTTTTTTCTTATATTGCTTTTAATAACGGCCTACATTAATTTCTTTTGTTTCCTTTTCAAAATTATTTTATGTACTTGATTTTATCAGTGTATTCTTTATCTGTATTTGTTCATTTTTATTTTCCTCTCTGCAATTGTAATCAAAAGTAATAAAGTTAATTTTCCTTTCTAATATAATTGTTGTTTGTCTTTTTGACAAATCCTCTTCTTCCTTGTGACAATCAACTAAAAGAAAACATCAGTTTGATTCAAAAAATGGCTTATGATTAATGTACAACAATAACTACACCATTATAATTGTTCACAGAAAGTTTTAAACCCAGAAAGTTTCAATTGAAGTACTTTAGACTGTGGGTGTACTTTGGGCGGCCCAAAAAGGGCCTGTCTAAAGTTTACAAAACCTCTTTACCAAACTAAACTAATTATTTTCTTCCTTACTTTTCCAACTAAATCTATTATTCTAATTTTCTACCCCATTCTAATAAAAACCTAACAACTTTGATGGTTCACTTTCTACAGCCGTCTTCGTCACGATCTGTCCAGCGTTGTTACTCCACCATTAAATAGTTTTTATTTCTAACATTTTCTCTCTCTTTTTTTCTTAGTAAAAACCCTAATTTAATGGCGGCTCAGTTTTTACAGTGCAGTACCGGATCCCTCCGACGTAAGTGTCAACGACTTGTCACCAGATGTTAACGACATGAAAGATCCATGACTCAAAGGCCCTTGATTTGATAAATCTGCTTTCTGTCATAAACCAAAAAAATCTGGTGGTGAAAACAGATTTTTGGGCAACTCAACGGCTGTTTGATTACTCTGCCATAACCAGGTCCGGCCTATACTAGTATACATTTCACATACTCTTCATTAACTTATTTAAATTTCACATCTTAATCTCTAATTTTTAATTTCTTCATCCCTTGATAACCCTTGCCTTAGATGGTTGATTCTGAAACACCCGATGGTTTTGACCAAACCTTCGTATATATTCTCCTACTGTTCACTGTTCTTCTGTCCACCCACCTGTTGTCCATTCTCCCACAGAGGTTGCCACCAGATTTTACAAATGGTTTAAAGAGGTGTCTTGATACTGACAATTTGTTCTTGGTTTTAATTCTCCTTAATTAAGTTTGTGTATTTCTTGTCCACACGTCAGAGTCTTACCAGTTTCCAATTTTAAGCGAACATCAGGCATTGACGGAATAGAAGAAGATGAAGGGTCTGACAGCTGATAGATTGACCACGAATGGATTGACCACCCGATATCATCTACATGGTCAATACTGTGTGGATTGAATAGTATGGATAACTCATTGTTTATGTAGTGGGGAATGTAAGACATCAAATCGATAGTATCAAATAATTTGATGTATAAATAATTAATGCCTAAATACATCTTTCAAGGCAAAAATTATGTTTTTCCCTTTTTGGGTCACTAACACTTAGGTAGTAACTCATTTTTTTGGTCATTAACTCATTTTTATATTTTACTTATACACAAATCATCTTGTCTTATGTACTTATAGTCTTATGTACTAATTTTAGAGTCTATAAATTGTTATGTACATTTCTAAAATTGGAAACTATTTTATAAGTATCATGTAACTTGTCCATAAGGAAGCCCCCAATCAAATGTATTTCCATATTAATATCCAAATGTTTTGTGCACTCGGTTGAAAATTTTCTTCCAAATTTTTGTGTCCATGTGTGCATTTGTAACATGAATAAAATAAACATTACAATCAACTTATGAAACATAACAAAAGTTTCGTCCCTCCTATGGTTTTTTTATAAAATTGGAATATGAATTTAATTGTCATCGGATAGAATGAGAGAATAATGTTGATTGATGTTGATACTGATTTGTAGGTAACAGCAGGCATCGATGGAACATAAAAAGAGAAATGACCACAGCGAGTCTGACCACGAAAGGATTAACCATGTAGGGGCTGACCACCTGATCCCACCTACATGGTCAATGTTGTGTGGATTTGATAGCATTGACAACTTATTGTTTATGTAATGGGGGTCTAAGACAGCAAATCGATCCGTGGCAAAGAGAGAGAAATGAATGGGTGATGATATATGGTGAGGAGAGAACATCTGAGGTCAGAGAGGTGGAATACCATTTGAAGGTTGACAGTTAATTAATATGTTGAGATATATGTAGGCTATGTGGTTAAGACGATGTGGATAATGGCGGTTATGACTGTCCACATTTTACCGTCTACTTTCATATATCCACACGGACAAATATTTCCCTTGAAAAGAAAGAAACATCCTGAACATAAGTAAACCTGATGGTAGCTGAATATGCGTAAAAGATCCATTGATAAAACCCTACCTAACCGAAATGCGGTTCGCTATGAAAACTTTCGCGTTAGCACCAAAAAGTCGTTGAGCGCTCTTTTTTTTATGGGGTTATTGCAGGTATTCCTATTATGGCCTTCACTTTTGCATCATCCACACCTATCGTTCCCCACTTGTGAATGATTATTCAGAGACACATGTGACTGATTGTTCACTTATTGTCTGTCCATATTTAGTCACCCACCGCGGCCCATCCACGTGTTAGGGCGAAACTCTGGTCTTTTGTTTGTAAAAGCATCTGATAGATTGTCCATTTGAGGGTGTTTTTTCCATAGTTGGTCATCCACCGGAACCCTGGCATGAGTTTGACTGAACCTATAGTTAGTTGTCCATATTTGACCGAGAACTTGATGCACACAATATATTGTCCACGATATACTATCCACACTAATTGGAGCTCACATTAATTTGCAGATGAAATTAAATTATATCGAAAGAGAGTCTTATCAATCTCATAACATCTGAAAAAAAAAGAAGAGAAAGAATCTGACCACGGAGGGTCTGACCACACAGGGGATGACGACACTGGGGCTTCCACATAGGCGCTGACCGAATATAGGCTGACCACACTAACATGTGCACTTGATTTTTTTTCATTTGATAGATTCATAAAAAAAATTTGAATATTATTGAGGAAACTTTTATACTTACGAACTGATAGTAGGTTTTTTTACTCAAGCAATCAATCACTCAACTAGTATGCCATTGTAGCAATTGAGGTATCAAACCAAGCAAAGGATTAAACTCACTCAAAATACAACAAAGAATTTGCAATCAGAATGTAAATGTAACTAGTAATCCTAAACAAGAACAAACTCACAAATTTAGTAGACAAAAAGATTCAAAACAGAACAAAGCTAAAAACAGAGGATTTCTATTAATTAAAAGAGAATTATACCTCTGGGATTAAGCAATTGATCAAGGACGACTAATCAATGATTGGGGGATGTTAACAACACTTAAGAACAGTCCTAGAATTCCTAGACACAAAGCTAATAACCACATTTCCATGCAAATGATCCTTAGGTAATCAAGCACAAGCATCAATCTTCATTGGTAAATACAAGATTATCTAGCCATGAACACAATTCTAAAAGGCCACTACTGAAGTCTAACATCAATTCCCAATCGGTAAACAACATAAGCTCTAAAACGATTATGCATAGACATTTTCTCAAACACCTCAAGTGCAAGAAAAACCACAAGATCATGAACCAAAGATTTTGCCAATGATTCAAGCAATAAACAGCATCCAATATATAGGAACAACTTAAACAAGCACTAAACATTCCCAATCATCTCTTAATCATCCCTAATCTTCTTAAGGCATCTCCAACAAGGAACCTCATTTTAAGGGGAGTGAATCCTCAAAATGAAGATTTGAGGGTGGTTTCCTCCAAAGTGAATCCTCAAATTTTAATTAATTTGCAACATAGTCCTTACTATTTATAACAGTTATTAAAAATATTAAAAATTTAATAACTAAATATAAAACATACAATTTATATGCATTACAACACATGATTATTTATTTATTATAAATCACACGAAATTACATAATAAAGATTATATGATAATGTAAATTGGTTTTACTAATATTTTGATACAATTTATAATAAATGTAATATATATGTATTCAAGTAATTTGTGTGTAATTTTATTTTATTTTTTTATTTTATTTTAATTTTAAAACTTTGTTTTAATATTATAAAATATTTTTTCTTTTTTATTTATTTTATTATATTCAAATGTTTCTAAATTAAGTTTAGAGTAATTATTTGTAAAAAACGTAAATAGAAGGACTGAACTGAAAATATGGAATAGATTTGAGGGGAGTAACAGTGAAACCTCAAATTTGAGGTTTC
>KE155019.1:30197-64654 GCA_000411075.1 Sisymbrium irio | reverse complement strand
TCGATTCTAGAAAGCGTTTGGTGTGGTATACCGTTGTTATGTTATCCGCTTTTGACCGATCAGTTCACGAACCGGAAACTTGTGGTCGATGATTGGCGCATTGGGATTAACCTTTGTGAGAAGAAGATAATCACAAGGGATGAAGTCTCGGTGAGTGTTAAGCGGTTGATGCACGGTGAAACTTCAAATGAGTTGAAAAAATACGTTGAAAAATTCAAACGTCATATTAACGATGCGGTTACAACCGTTGGATCTTCTGAGACGAATTTTAACTCATTCGTTTGTGAGGTCCAAGATAAAATAAAAACTCAATTGTGTAATATTTATGGGTTAGAAATCAATTGATCAGACTAAGCTATGTAATAGTGTAGTCAACTAGTCATTTTTCTGTTTTGCTTACATTAATGCTCATATTTTGATATTCAATATTTTTTTTTTGGTAATGTTGATATTCAATATTTAGTATTGAAGTTCTAAACATATTTCCTAAATGAGTAGATTTAAATTTCACTGTGCTCCCTATATTCCCACGATCAAATCTTTATTTTTCTTATTTTTTGTTTGTTTCTTACCATTTATACAGTCATGAAAAATATTCTGTAGATCCGCTCCTGTGTACGTACACATTTAAAGTTAAAATTATAGAACTGACAAAATAATTGAAGACAATGATGTTAAGTCCCTTACGAAAGTGATGTCTAAGCCAACTTGTCATAAAATGACAAAATCTACTTTAGTTACACTGGTCCACTCGTTTTTCTCATGTCGACCTCGCACACGAACAGACCGTCTCTACGTGGCCATTGAAAATTCATCCTCTCCATCTTTTCCCAAAACCAAATCTGGCTTCTGCCCCAATATTTTTTCGAAGATAAAAAAATATAATTAATCATTCATTATATGTGTATGTTATGTTAGGCTAATAGGCATATTCGAGTTTTAATTTACATTCACAACATAATCCGTATGATGAGTACCTATGCTAGGAAAACTACGTTGGAATTGAAAGAAAATCTAGAATAAAGTAAACGATACGTACATACAGTATATCAAAATATTCATTACTAATTGATTTTCCATTGGAAACTTCTATAACATGATAGTATAATCGAGATTATTGCCATAACTTGTGTAATTCAAATGTATGTTGTCCATCCAAAATAGTCGATAGTCTGAAACTTTCTTTTTTAAAGATTGGAAGGGTATCTGAACTGAAGCCCAACTAATCCTTCCAAAAAGATAATACTCACGATTAATTCGACTTCAGATTTGTTAATGAGATCTAAGAAATGACCCCATCTTTTTCTGACTAAATGGTGAAATATTACGACAATTTCACCTTTAAGAACAGATCAGTTCCTCACAAGTATAAATCATTAAGTCGAAAACTTTAAAAGATATATATTATCATGTTAAGCTTGAAAGAACTTGGTTTATTTATTTAACATTCATACCAAAAAAAAAATTGGTTTATTTGGTAAAATGGTTCAATTTTCTTCAAAATAATATTTTTTCAAGGTTTCTACGAACAATATTGTAGAAGAAAAAAATGATATTCATTAGAAACTCACTCACACCATGTATAAATATTCAGTCTGTATATACATCTATATCACTCAATATACCCTAGAAAATAAAATACTTCCAGTAAACGATGGAGAGAGCAATGTCGAGAAAGCCTCATGCCATGATGATACCATTCCCACTTCAAGGGCATGTCATCCCTTTTGTACACTTAGCCATCAAACTCGCTTCTCATGGCTTTACCATCACTTTCGTCAACACCGACTCCATCCACCACCAGATCTCCACCGCTCGCCAAGGTGACACTGGAGATATCTTCTCCGCTGCTCGCAGCTCTGGAAACCTTGACATACGTTATACCACCGTGAGCGACGGCTTCCCTTTGGGGTTTGACCGGTCGCTCAACCATGACCAATTCTTCGAAGGCATTCTCCACGTCTTTTCTGCCCACGTCGATGATCTCATCACCAAAATATCCCGCCGAGATGATGATTCTCCGGTGACTTGCTTGATCGCCGACACGTTTTACGTTTGGTCATCAATGATTTGCGACAGGCACAACCTTGTTAATATCTCGTTTTGGACTGAACCTGCCTTGGTACTCAATCTCTACTATCACATTGATCTCCTCATATCCAACGGTCATTTCAAATCTATTGGTAAAACTCTTACTTAATTAATTAATCATGTCACTGATATGTTTATTTTTACTTAACTGTATATTAAAAGTAAATCTATTAAAAAAAACAAAATTTGGTCTATATATATATTTTTATCTCGGAAGAATATATGACTTTATAGTTTGAGTATTTTGTGAAGTTGATGAATCTTCTTCTTGGAAATTTATTTTATATTAATGGTCTTGGTTACATAATTTATGAAACGTTTGTACCTATATGCTACTGATGCTAGATAATCGTGAAGACGTGATCGATTACATACCAGGAATTAAGGCAATACACCCGAAGGACTTGATGTCATATCTTCAAGTGAGCGACAGAGACGTAGACACAAACACAGTGGTCCATAGAACAATATTCAAGGCCTTCAAAGACGTCAAGAAAGCCGATTTCGTTTTATGCAACACCGTACAAGAGCTCGAACCAGACTCTCTCTCGGCTCTACAAGCCAAACAACCTGTTTACGCTATTGGTCCGGTTTGCTCAACGGAATCGGTTGTCCCCACAAGCCTATGGGCCGAGTCAGACTGTGCCGAGTGGCTCAAAGGCCGGGCCACGGGATCAGTCGTGTACGTCTCGTTTGGTAGCTATGCACATGTTGGTAAGAAAGAGATCGTTGAGATAGCACATGGGCTTCTGCTAAGTGGTCTTAGTTTCATCTGGGTTTTACGTCCAGATATAGTTGGTTCCGACGTGCCGGACTTTCTTCCAACCGGGTTTACGGACCAGGCCGACGGTCGAGGCCTTTTGGTCAAGTGGTGCTGTCAAATGGCAGTAATCTCAAACCCGGCCATTGGAGGGTTTTTCACACACTGCGGATGGAACTCGATTCTAGAAAGCGTTTGGTGCAGTTTACCGTTGTTATGTTATCCGCTTTTGACAGATCAGTTCACGAACAGGAAACTTGTGGTTGATGATTGGCGCATTGGGATTAACCTTTGCGAGAAGAAGATAATTACAAGGGACGAAGTCTCGGTGAATGTTAAAAGGTTGATGACCGGTGAAAGTTCAAGTGAGCTTAGAAACAACGTTGAGAAGGTCAAACGTCATATCAAAGATGCGGTTACAACCGTTGGATCTTCAGAGACGAATTTTAACTTATTCATTGGTAAAGTCCAAGATAGAATTAAAACTAAATTGTGTAACATAAATGGGTTAGAAATAAGTCGATCAGACGAAGATATGTAAATAATGTAGTCACTTATATATTTCGCATACGAACCCTATCGAGTAATATATGGTTTATTTGGTTATCATATAAGCAAAGCGTCAAAACCCAATCATGCTGATGACTTTTACTACGAATTTACACAATTAGTAAATATCATGGTTATATCATCCGCGAGGTGGGATGAGAAATTGGATAGTATCTTCCTAGAGAATATCGGGCGTTACAGGCGTTACAGGCGGTACAAGTTTGACAGCATCCGCGATTTGTTAAGGGTCATAACTCATAAGGAACAAGCTGAATCATTATAGAGAGCTTCCTAGTGAATTACAGGAATTACTTGGGAGTGTACCTCACGGGTCTGATCGGTACTTCTTCCTAAAACTGTTGATTCAGGTCTATACAATTTTATTTAATTACTGTAATAATGAAGAGTTCTTTTTCAAGTATTCTAAGACCACTGTATTCTAAATTTTTTTCTATTGACTCTCTGTATAATAGATTTACTCTGATAAAAAGAAAAAAAAAAACATTTGCTGCTGATACTCTGTTTTTGTAACTCTCATATAACGATTTTGTAGTAATTTAATATTATGTTTAAGCCATTTATTTTAGGAATAACATATGTTTTAAGTTTTTGTTTAAGATTCCCATTTTAGATAAAACCTAATGTAAACGTGGAACTCAGTAATAATGTATGTCTACAGATTAGGCGCTTAGGCCTTAGTTCTGTCGAGAAACAAATAGGAACAATGGGGACACGTAATTCCGGTCGCTGGTCGGAACTCCCAATGCTGTTAGATCGTTTGAGTTATGTTGATTTCCACAGGGCTAAGATGGTGTGTTGGAATTGGTACTTGTGTTCCAAACAAACGTTGCGTCCAAAACACGGATCTCCACTGCTGTTGCTGTCTCCAGAAGAGGGTGGTTTTCGCCTGTACGACCCACAGGTAGATAGAGTTTACGAGACGAAGGGTGACTTCCGAGGGTATAGATTCCTGGAAAGCTCGGGTAAGTGGTTCCTGGTGGTAGATTCTCGATCTGATCTCTTTATTGTAGATGTGTTTAGCAAGATGAGGATCCCTCTCCCACCTCTAGAGTCAGTCAAGGGTGGCCTTTATAAGGTTACGCGAGCAGGAGATAATGAATTCGAGGTTACTCTAATTAGGGATGTCAGATGGGGTATTCGAACCACCGAATATCTGAGAGGTCTTTTGTGGTTTGACGACAAGACTGGAGACTATGTTGTTGTGTGGCAGTTTGAGCTTGGCCAATTTTTAGGGTTTTGCAAGAAAGGAGATGATCATTACACAGATATTCCAATACGGGTCGATGTTCGCAGGGAGTTCCGAGGCGTAAAAGATGTGGTACTCAATGGTTACAGTCTCTACTACCTGGCGAGCCGTCGTTACGTTCGACACCTGGATTTGTCTGGACACGATGGTTTCAAGGATGTGTCGCCTGTGAACCCTATGCTTGAATTGGACAAGCAAGAGATTCCTAAGGGTGATTTTGGAGCTGAAGAAAAGGTCATCTCACATAGCGAAAGACTTGTTGTTACAACATCAGGAGAGATTTTGTTGGCCTATACCAGGGCTCACGAGCCAATCCGTGGAAGGTCTAGGTTCTTCCGCCTCTACAAGAGGGATCCTAACGAGCTACACCCCAACCTCAACAGCACGCTTATTCGTATGGAATCTATAGGTGATCAGGCACTGTTTTTCGATTTGGGTATCATCGTGCCTGCTGCTGATGGTATTGAGCCAAACTCCATCTATTTCACCCGTAATGACCGTTTCGGTCCCAAGAGGCATTGCATTCCATGCCCCGACATTTGTGTCTACAACATTGCAACAAGGATCTTCAAACGCTTCCCCACTCTCTCCGACTTAAAACTCAAGGATGCTATGTGGTTTCTCCCCTCTTGATTTGGTGTTTTTAATATTTCCCTTGCGTTGTCATTTTCCTGTGTTCAATCTGACCCTCTCACACCTCCACAGACTCTGCTTTGTTTGCTTTGTTTCTTGCGTTGTTTCCAAACTTTGCTTTGTTATCTTCTTTTCCAGAATATGAGTCAAAATAGAGCATTTTTCAATCGATTGTATTTAGACACGAGAGATTACAGGTCAATATTGTGTTATTTCAAGCTGATGATTAAACGAAATTATGCTCTTTGACTACTTTGACAATCTAGGCAAAGAGGTGAGTGCAGTACCATGTAGAGTTTTATAATACTCTAAATCAATATAAAAATTATGTATTTCTATAAATTTAATTTAAAATCACAAAATAATAATAATATAAAATATACATCAAAATTTCAAATAAACAAAATTCAAATTTCATAAATTATTTATAAAAAGATTAAAATAGTGAAAAAAATTATTATTATTGAAATATAATCATAAACAATAAATTAATCGCATACTTAGACATTGATGGATGGCAAAAAAAATTTGTTGTTGCCTATTTCTATTGTTTAAATTTTTAATAATCCATGAATATTACTAAAAATATCTTATAAACAAAATTGTAATTATAAAAGTCATCAAAATTTATGTAAAAATTATTAAAATCTGTCTTCTTTAAAATAGATGCTCTAATTGATGGTTTCATCAGCTTGCTCTCTAAGCCGGTTCTGGGTGAGTGATATGGCAGACTATGACTACAATCGTTAAGTTACTTCCGTATATATACCATGGTTGATTATAATTAATTGTCATTTTCCTGTGTTCAATCTGACCCTCTCACACCTCCCCATGATTTCTCCCTCTCTACCTGCTTTGTTTGATTTGTTTCTTGCGTTGTTCCCAGACTCTGCTTTGTTATCCTCTTTTTCGTTTTATGTTTAATATTTGACGTTGAAAAGTGTTCAAAATTCCAATAAGACTTGCGTTCCAAATTTTGAACAATCATTTCAGACCAAATTATCATACACTCGTAAGAATTAGTCTAGAGTGTCTTTGTGAATGATCCATGGTTGTCTGATCCACCGTGGCTTTCAAGGTTATGCTTATATTGGTAACGTCTTGGTTAACTTGTATGCCAAGTGTGGAAATATGAACGAATCAAACCGTGCGTTTGGTGATCTAGCTAACAAAGATTTGGTATCTTGGAACACGATGCTTTTGGCATTTGGTATGCACGGGTATGCAAGGATTCTTACTGGTTATGCATTTTATAACCCATTTTACCTATTTTGTGTGGGATTTTAGCTTTATTAGAATTACATTTATGAAGTCTCATTCAAACCGGTTATAAGCTTTGCTCACATCATTTTTAATTGCGATAAAGTAATGTTTTTTTTTGGCTGAGGATGATTTAAGAAAATGCAGGACTTTATGTGTTATGAGGATGTTGTCTGCTACTGCTCTCGCTCAAATGAGTGCTAATTGGTTTTCAAATATCAGTTTGGATGAAGGTTTTGTTATCCTCTACAAATACCTTAGGTTTCAAAGACTCATGCACCACTGAGTCACTTTTTTTTTTTTTTTGGATTGAAGAGATGTTGGAAATAACCCTCAATGATAATATTCTTCCTTGTAGAAATCTTGGCCTGAGGAGTTTTTCAACATGGTCAACATATTCCTTGCTGATCTTCTTTTCGTGATTGCATGGAAATGATTTGTATTTATATCTCTAAGCTTTAGCCATAAAAGTCTACTTTGCTGCTTCCTTTTAATTATACACACATACACTACTCGTATAGAGATTCGTGTCAGCTGGATAATAACGATTATATTTATCTTAAGTTTTTTTTTGCTTAAAAGTGCTCAATTTTTGACCCAAAAAAAGTGTTCAATTTAGACACCAACATGAGACTATAAAATGCATAATATCATTTTTATGTATAATAAATGTAACCGTTATATGGAAAAAATGGTTCCGAAAATAATATTTTCATAGTTAAAAAACAAATAAAAATTGGATAAGCCAAACAGTTAAAGCGTAGAACATTTTCTTTAAACGTGACAATAATGTTTGATTCATTGCAATCCGTGTTTCCACCACGAACATCAAGCAATGCAATATTATGCATTTCATCCTTATTTTTTTCCAAATAGTCTGAGTGTATCTACCAATATCCTTCTTAAATTCCATGAATTCCACTAAACTACCAGAATTTAAATTTCCATCAAAACTTTTGAATTTCACAGATAATGTCGGTAAAATTCCAGAAAAACCATTGATAGATGGAGATGATGATCTAAGAGCATTTATGGGATGGTCCAAGAGATATACCGATGACTCAGTCTTAGACGCAATTTCATCTCCTCCGCAATCCTTGAACAAACATGTCACTAATTCCGCTGTATCTATAATCTCAAACACATGGTCTATGTTGCAAATTTAGACAGCATACATTTGAATTTGTATAATTCAAGTCAGCTATCATCTTCTCGAAATATGAACAAACATGTCACCTGAAAATATAACAAAGCAAAAAAATTATCGGATTCAGATGCAACAGCCATAAACTGCTCTTGGACGAAGCAGGTGCAAACGGTAAGTTTTTACCTTATGATGACAATACTCAAATCATGATCTTTTAAAGTTGTATCTCATCCTTGAACGTAGAGTCGAATGGATTGGTTATTATATGTCTGTTTTCATATTGGTCATCTAACACCAAGGTCTAGCCAAAACACGTTTTTAAGTCTCGATTGTTTGTTTATGTTTTGAATTTATGTTTCCTGTTGTAAGTTTCACAAAATTTGTTTTGCCATATCAGTATACAGGTTCAATTTTTTGTGCATGTTTTTCTCTCTTATGGTATCTTGTTATGACATCAGTGCTTTTGTAGGAAGAAAGAAACTGAAATTCGGGTTTTTCTCGAAGAAGCAAAGTCGTGTGTTGACATATGTTGGTCCCATGGAGTTTGTTTGTTGATAAACGACAGGATCGACATTGTCCTTACGTGTGATGCTGATGGAGTCCATGTTAGCCAAATTTTTCAGAATTTGAGTAAAAAATAGAGCATTTTTTAAGCGATTGTATTTAGACATGAGAGGTTACACGTCTTAGACCACCATTCTTACAGGTTAATATTGTGTTATTTCAAGCTGATGATTAAACAAAATTATGCTCTTTGACTACTTTGTCAATCTAGGCAAAGAGATGAATGCAGTACCAATGTAAAGTTTTATAGTATCCTAAGTAAATATAAAAATTATGTCTTTTTATAAATTTTATTTAAAATTGCAAAATAATAATAATTTAAAAATATATCAAAATTTCAAATAAAAAAGACTCAAATTTTATAAATTATTTATAAAAAGATTAAAATAGTGAAAAAATTATTATTCTTGAAATATAATCATAAATAATAAATTAATCACATGTTTTGATGGCAAAAATTTTTTGTTGTTGTCTATTTCTATTGTTTAAAATTTTAATTATCCATATATATTAATAAAAATATCTAATAAACAATATTGTAATTATAAGTCATCAAATTTATGTAAAAATTATTAAAATCTGTCCTCTTTAAAATAGATGCTCTAATTGATGACTTCATCCGTTTGCACTCTAAGCCGACTCTGGGTGTGTGATATGGCAGACTATGACTACAATCGTTAAGTTACTTCCATATATACGATGGTTAATTATAATTAGTTGTCATTTTCCTGTGTTCAGTCTGACCCTCTCACACCTCCCCATGATTTCTCCCTCTCTACCTGCTTTGTTTGGTTTGTTTTACACTGCTTTGTTATCCTCTTTTTCGTTTTATGTTTAATATTTGACGCTGGAAAGTGTTTAAAATTCCTTAAAGACTTGCGTTCCAAATTTCAAACAATCACTTCAGACCAAATTATCATACACTCGTAAGCATTAGTAAAGAGTGTTTTTGTGAATGTAAGCCCATAAATTACGACAATCAAATCTTGTATTCGCCGGTCAGCAATTTTCAGTATGCTTATCACAATAGAGCTCCAAGTTAGAAAGATAAATAAGAAGAGAGAAAAAGAGTGTAATATGCAAAAACCATGTACAAGGTAAGGGGTAGCTTTACGAGTTATTAAGAATATCTAAATAAATTAATTTGATCATTAACAAAATATATTAAGGCGAGGAAGACTAGTAACATCACAGAATCATCCGGGTTTCTCATTCATCGGTTTGCCCAATATATAAACCGGTATTAAACCGATTCAATCAATATAATTGTGGCGGCAATACTCTTGCTGACCCCAAAATGGAGTTTTACAGTAACACTGTGACTCCGTCTGATCACATGCAGTTTCCGAACCAAGTCTCACAGATAGACATCAAACAAGCAGATGGGATATGACTTCATGATCATGCCCAAATGTCTGTTTTGTTTCGTCTTACTTCAAAGGTTGCGTCTTTGGCGAAATCAGGTCGCATAGCAAGCGCCCGTCAGGTGTTCGACCAAATGCCTGACCGAGATATCGTGGCTTGGAACACAATGTTGACGAGTTATTCCCGTTTGGGTCTACATCAGGAAGCCATATCGATTTTCAAACACTTGAGATTCTCCGATGCTGAGCCTGATGATTATTCGTTTACAGCGATCTTGAGCACTTGTGCGAGTCTACGCGATGTTAGATTCGGAAGACAGATTCAGTCACTAGTTATCCGATCTAGCTACGGTGCTTCATTACCGGTTAAAAATTCCCTTATTGACATGTACGGTAAGTGCTCTGATACTCTTAGCGCAAACAAAGTGTTTCAAGATATGTGCAATGATAGTAGAAATGAAGTAACTTGGTGCTCGCTTTTGTTTGCGTATATGAATGCTGGAGAGTTTGAAGCTGCCCTTGATGTTTTTGTTGAGATGCCGAAAAGGGTTACATATGCGTGGAATATAATGATCTCAGGTCATTCCCAGTGTGGAAAGATGGAATCTTGTTTAGGCTTATTCAGAGAGATGCTGGAGAGTGAGTCTGAACCGGATTGTTACACATTTAGTTCTCTGATGAATGCTTGTAGTGCTTCATCAGAGCTTGTTTATGGACGGATGGTACATGCTGTTATGGTGAAGAACGGGTGGGATTCTGCGGTTGAGGCAAAAAACTCCGTGTTAAGTTTCTATGCCAAAGTAGGCTGCAGAGATGATGCCATGAGAGAGCTCAAGTCTATTGAAGTCATGACTCAGATATCTTGGAATTCTATTATTGACGCGTGTATGAAAACGGGAGAAACAGAGAAAGCTCTTGAGCTTTTTCATCTAGCTCCTGAGAAAAATATCGTTACTTGGACTACTATGATTGCAGGATATGATAGGAATGGAGATGGAGAGCAAGCACTGAGGTTTTTCGTTGAAATGATGAAATCTAGGGTGGATTCTGATCATTTTGCGTTTGGCGCTGTTCTTCATGCGTGTTCAGGTTTAGCCCTTTTAGGACACGGCAAAATGATCCATGGTTGTCTGATCCATCGTGGATTTCAAGGTTACGCTTATGTTGGTAACGCCTTGGTTAACTTGTATGCCAAGTGTGGAGATATCAATGAATCAAACCGTGCGTTTGGTGATATAGCTAACAAAGATTTGGTATCTTGGAACACGATGCTTTTGGCATTTGGTATGCACGGGTTAGCAGATGAAGCTCTAAAGCTCTATGACCGAATGATAGCGTCAGGGACTAAACCAGACAACGTGACATTCATTGGATTGCTGACAACTTGCAGCCATTCAGGACTTGTAGAGGAAGGATGCTCGATTTTCGAATCCATGGTTAAAGATTATGGAATCCCATTGGAAGTAGATCATGTAACATGTATGATAGATATGTTTGGTAGAAGTGGACATCTTGCAGAAGCAAAGGAGTTCATGACAACGTACAACTCACTTGTCACTAACGCTAGTAATAATAATAGTTCATGGGAAGCTCTTTTGGGTGCTTGTTCTACGCATTGGCACACAGAGTTAGGTAGAGAAGTTAGCAAAGTTCTAAAGATAGCAGAACCAAGCGAAGAGATGAGTTTTGTTCTGTTGTCCAACTTGTACTGCTCGAGTGGTCGGTGGAAGGAAGCAGAAGATGTGAGGAGAGAAATGGTTGAACGAGGCTTGAAGAAAACACCGGGATGTAGCTGGATCGAAGTAGATAACCAGGTTTCAGCGTTTGTAGTCGGTGACTGTACTTCGCACCCGCGCATTGTGGAACTTTCTGAAACTTTAAACTCCCTTCAACATGAAATGAGAAACACAGAGACGTTTGGATCTTGATTATTTAGTGGTATAGACAATGATGATCTAGTGGTATAGACAATGTGAAATATGAAGTAGAAATATAAACCGTCCATGTTCTCCCCCTAAAAAGTTATTGGGTTAACTTCATGCTTAAAATACTTTAGTTGCTACTAGGACACTAGTTCATGTTCTTAGGTCAAAAATTCCTGTTATTCTTTTTAATCAGAAATTGAGCTACGTTGACTCTCTGGATTGTGGAGAAGTTGCTTAATTAGATCATTAGTGATTCCTGTTTAGATCATAAATTTTCCTTACTGCTAAAGGTCTATAGAGATGTGAGATAACTTCGCATGATCTTTACAATCATACTTAAATCCTAAGTGTTTTTCAAGATAATTTGTTTTTCCAAACAAGCAGTGAGATGCAATCAAAACAAACAATGTCCATATCTCTCACCTACTAGTCAAAATTTTAGATTGAATTTGACTAATATCACGTGGGCTCTTATAGGTCGTACTGAACTTCTTCATAATTATTTTATACCCCTATTCTCTCAAACTTTATTTCTTCTTGCGTCAGTCAGTGTTTCTCCATTATCTTTCTTTCTTTTCTATGGTTGGAAATTTTCAGTATATTCAGAATTTGCAGCCGCACTAAATGATTTGTAAGCGTGTGGAAAAAAACAGTCCTTAACCTCCATTAATAGAGAAATATTCTCACTTAGCTACTTTTATTTTTGTCAGCATCACTTCGGTTACCTTTATATGATCAGAAAGCGTGTCGAAAAAACAGTCATTGAGTATGATTTTCTTAATCTTAAACTTGACTAATAGAGTAAATATTATCACTTAGTTTGCTTTTTACTTTTGTCAACATCACGTAATGTGCCTTTTATATCATTTGAAAGCGTGTAGAAAAAACAGTCAATGAAAATAATTTATTGATTAACCTCAACTAATCGAGTAATATTTGCTAGTTTGCTTTTTATTTGTGTGTGTCAGCATCACGAAGCTTGCTTTTTTTTATTTTCATTAACTGTCAACATAATATTAATATGTTATATCATATTGAAGTGATAAAATCTATATATGCATGGATTCTAGATGGACTTCTACCTAGATGGACTTCTACCAACACCTTCTTTTTGTGCACATGAGTTATACCAACACAAATCACATATTTTAGACCCTTATAAAGTGCATGTTGATCATATGAATTTTCAGAATATGTAATCTAGTTGTTTATTGTAGTACTGTCATTGCTGCATCAATATCAAAATTCAGACCAAACCTGCAACCTGCATTCTGTAAATAGAAAATAAAAACTCCAAGGTAAATTTGATAATTTTTTACTTGTCTTACGGTTTTACATGGTCCCCTTATTTAATAATTTAGAGTGGGTAGTTAACATCAACCCGATTTAATATGTTACTGACAAGTGACAATAACGGATTACTAAACCAGCATAATCATATAAATAGATGGTCAAGAAATTCGAACAAAATTAAGAATACGAATTTATTCATATTTAATACTAATAATTATTTAGAAGGAAAATACATTTGCATATCTAGTTAGAGAATTAAGAAAGGACAAGAACACCACTCGCAGAAGAGACGGAGTCTGTGCATGACTCGGAATCTGATGATGACTTTGATGTGTCATATATACTGAAGCAGAGAATTTTCTATATTTTCTATCTTTAGAATGTAAGACAGCGTCTACTTTAATTCTCTCATCCAGTGATTTAACATAGAAGCATTTATTTAATCCTGAACTTTAAATTAACAACAAAAAAACAAAAACAAAAGGCCAGAATGTTTCCACGTTTAACATCTATTTCCAATGCTTTAGGGCTTCAGACTGAAGGGCTCACTATTTTAGCAGAAAGTTACATCATCGGTTTTCGTCGAATTGTTCTTTTGGATTCAAGATGGAAATTTATCTAGACTTTGTTTTCTGCAAATTCCCATTCAACATCAGCCGTTATCAATACATATACAAATACAAGCGTTCCAGTTTCTAGACTGAAAATATTGTTTTCTCTATAGCGTCGAACTTAAGCTTAGTCTGATCATCATAAACAACTTTTTAATACGAGTTGTGTAACCATGTATCTATATATTTCATCACATATTGATAAAACGTAAAATGAAGTTGCAACCAAAACGAATTCAAAAGCTCTCTCCAATGTCCATTTAAACCAGAAAACAAAACAAAAATTTCACCCTTTCGAATTTACACGTTGATATATATAAGAACCAAGATTACAAGAAAAAACTTTAGCATGCATTATGCCGAGTTTGAACTCGTTATACAAGGACTACACTAGTAAAAGCTACTAATTAAATTACATGTCTTGAGCGGAAAGAAAAGAGAGTCAAACGCTAATTAGAAACGGAAAAGAAGTTTTCCAAGAAAAAACAATCAAGAGTCGTTGCCGTCGCGGTTGTTGTCACGCCAGCAGACCAACATGGCGATACAACGGCGAAGAATATAAAACTTGGCTCTTTGTTTCTTCACGACATGACTGCACTTCTGCCCAAAAGTCTTGCAAGGCTCGCACGTGCTATTTTCCTCTGGTGCCATTAATTCGTTTATTCTCTTAGTGAGTCGATACAATATACAAATTTTTAAAGAACAAAAAAAAGTGCAAGAAATGAAAGAGCTAGTTTGAAGGTTTCTGCTTATGAGCTTTGGATTTTTAGAAGAGAGACAAAGATGGAGGGTTTAGTATATAGTCGTCAAGTGGAGGGGGCAAGCATTATCGAAAACTTGATAGTATGTTTTTTACCAAGTAATTGTCCAAACAACCATACGCGCACGGTGAACATTTACTTTGTTTATATGTTTCCGCAATACTATTTGTTTTTCTTGAAATTATGTATTTAAAACAAAAGTCTCTTTGACTCGAAAATATTGGAGACTTTCTTTTTAATAAAAGAAATATTGGAGACTTTTGTGATTTGCTTTGGTTTTATTCTAGTTAGGAATAAACCAAGGAAACTTCAGCCAAACAAAAATAAAACGAGCTCATTATCAATCTGTTTGGCGTTGCAAATGCTCATTTAATTTGAATGTTATACTCACTTGAAAGTACTTGACACATACATGCTATTATTATTTTGATACTAAAATGTGAACGTTAATGTAAAAGCAAAATTGAATATTTAGTTTTTACCAAAATAGCCCATTAAATTATTTCTTTAGAAAAGCTCATGCAATAGTTTTACTATGTAGAGTAAATCATGTAAGACTATGAAGAAAAACAAAACACTGACACTGTTGAGAAAAGAAGAGTTACACTGCTATGTTATGTCGTGAGGGAAAGAAACAAAACATAGTGATGCACAGTTAAATTTAAATCTAATGTTTTATTTATATTTTGGTCGAACTCTAATGTGAGATCAATATTTGAGCTACTTAATGGTTGAGGACTTGAGGCAATTGCCGCATTGGCATGCACCTGAACGTGAGTGGTCGTCCGTGTAAGCCGAACCCTACCATCTGTAAGAACTGTCGTCTTCGTTGCAATTTATTGGATTCGTACTATATTACCTTTTACACGCTTTTTCTGAAAATTTGATGCATCAATTTTGAATTGTACCTTTTAAATTTTGGAAAAATATATAAAAGACCTTGAATCTTGAAAATATTAAATGTTTTGTCTCTATTAGAAATGCAACTTTGAATCAAAGAACAAAACAAATTGGAAACTCATTAATCTAACACAAACACAAGATTCGGAATGTGGGACTATTATTCGAGTCTTGTCATTAAATTTTCAATTATGGTTAGTCACTTTAAGTGCTTTGGATGATAAGAATATCCAGCCAGTTTACATACGATGAAGATTAATCAATCTTTTGGTGTATAGTTTAATTATCTCTACTTGTAAGTATCAGAGCAAAAGCGGTGGATATTATGTCGGAGTAAAGGACATTAGCTAGGGTATAGCCGTATGATATGGAACCAGGAGTATCCTATATACTGTAGAATGAACATGTAAAAATGTTGCCTTACAAGACAATTCAAATGTTATTTATATATATTATATCATTTACTCAAGAACTTGCAATAGAATATAAACATATATTAATATATCTACCTCAAAATGGTTGACAGAAAATTATATATTAATATATCTACAACTGTATATTTGTAACGAACTAAATATGATGTTTATATTTGAAAAGAAAAATCATACTGTTGACTGTATTCTATGAAGTCATTTATATATCAGATAGATCATGGTCTATCGATGCGTGTTTATACTAAGCTCTTAGAAAGCAATCGATCCCATAAAATGCATGTGTTATGTTATTTTGCTTTATAATTTATGTGAATCCATAGTATTAGTCAACGATGTTATATATACATAGTATTAGTCAACGATGTGAATACAATATTGTTAATGATTTTACAAACAAGAAAATCGATATACTAATAACAAATGAGACGCTGCTAATTCATCACTGTCTAAGGTTGTGACAATTTTTCAACAAAAAAAAGGTTGTGATAGACTGATAGTTATGTACCACCATTTAAAGATACTTTATAATAAAAAAATTATGAATTAAAGCACTAATTGATAGAACTATGATAGTGATTAAAGTCATATAATCAGGGAACACATTCATGTGCAGAAAAATCCCAAAATACAATACACGTTCGTAACGGAATTCTATAAGAATATATAAAAAAAAACAATCGTTTTGTCTCGTTTTGTAACTTTGTACATTAGCAAATACACAGGCAACTGAGGTCATAACTCATAAGTTATAGATGAGCTACACTTTCTTCATTATCAACTAACAACGTCAGAATTTATCATACCAAATTATGTAACCAAGTAATTTAGATTACTAGATTAGTGTCATTCTTGTGTTACCATCAAGGCATCAACATTAAATACGCATAATGTACGTATCAAAAACATAATATAGATGAGCTACACAGACACTAGAGATAAACACATTAAAAACAAAATTACGTAATCCCTCCTTTTCCTTACCAAAAAAATAAAAAGGTTTTTAGAGACAAAACTCTTGCCTAGGAGAAAAAACACTATTTCTTAGAATATCAACAAAAACCCTTATATAACAAAAGTATATTTTGTATAGACATTGTTATTGATAGAAAAAAGCCAATATCTCCATGAGCTAGACAAGCAAATCAGCATAGGCATTGAGTCCATGGCTGCTCATGTTCTGCTTAAGCCTGTACAATGCCCGGCTCTCTAGCTGCCTTACCCTCTCCTTCGACAGTCCGTAAATCTCTCCTATCTCCGACAACGACCTCTGTTTCCCGCCATCAATCCCAAATCTCAGCTTGATGATCCTTCTCTCCTTCGGGCTCAGTACGTTGAGCAGATTCCGAACATGGTTCCTCATCATCTGCTTCCCCACGCTCATCGTTGGTGTCTCAATCCCACTGTCTGGTGTCACTTCCTATAGATGCATTAAACGGTTATTACCAGGTTATGCTCGGGTCAAAGTAACAATCTTTAAAAAAGGGTTACCTGAAAGGTGGTGTCCTGATCAGCCCAAATGGGCTGTTGCATTGAAAGAGGTGTTCTTGTATTGTACAGCAGTTTATCCAGCTTCTCTGTTGAAACACCAGCGTGGCTTGCGAGTTGTTCTTTACTTGGACGATAATTTCCTTCCTGCACGCACGTCTTTCTGGCTTCGGATACTTTGCCCAAAAGCATGTACACGTTCTCCTGTAATCACATAGTCGATTTTACCAAGTCTTGCTTTTAAAAAACTTCATCCTATATTGTCTAGTAGATAATGTCAAGTTTGTAGTTACCGGCAAACGGATTGTCCTGGAGTTTTGAAAAATAGACTTTCTTATGGATTGTCGAATCCACCAGTAGGCGTAAGTAGCGAATCTGCATCCGGATTGCGGCTTGAACTTCTCGACACTCTTCATTAGCCCCATGCTTCCTTCCTAAGAAGCATCATGCGAAATGGACTTCAAGTTAGATCACTCTATCGCATAGCAGAAATGCTGAAGAGCTCAAGGTAGTACAACGTGTTGGTATATCTAGAGGACAAAACCAATGTGTTTGTTTGAAGCTAACCTGCAATAAGTCCTGAAAGTTGAGTCCACGATTCTGATATTGTTTAGCGATGTGGACCACCAGACGTAGGTTAGCTGTAATCAACTTTTCTCGGCTGCTTCTACCACGGTGGATTTCAGATTTCAAGACAGGGCTACTTAGTCCCATAGCTTCAGCCCATTCGCCTATTGTTGGTTCGCAGCCATTTTGAGATTCAAGTTTAGTCTTTACCTTCTCCAACTTTATCAAATGCTGACATATCAAAAGATTACAAAAGTTAACATTGATCAGGGTAAGTTTCCAAGGAAGCTCAACAAGAAGGAAGTCCAAGGACACAGGAATAGGTGAAGCATGAAACCTGTATATGTGCTATCAGCGCAGCTTCTTCTTTAGCAGTAAGAAGCTGTTTTGTCTCAGGTCCCCACAAGAAGAGCTGGAGCGCATCATCCGTATCAAACCCTTGTTTCATCTTTTTCTTGGCATTAATTTTCTGAGGAACATAACCCTCACTGTCCACATCGTTTGATTTTGGAGCTCTTCTATTCCTTGCTCGTCTCTCCAGTAGCCTCTTAGATCTAACTATTGTTCCCTCTACTGGTAAGGACATGGAAGAGCTACATACAACATCCAGAAAACAGAAATTTACGTTATAGCCCGCACATAGCAAACGTAGATCCAAAAGATAGTCAAACAAGGTTCAAAAGAAGCAACCTAGTAGAGAGAGCATCCCCGGGATTGTCAGATGGATCTGCTTCAGAGTCATCAGCAAACAATGCAGCTTGTTTAGAAGCTGATAAAGCCTTCTGAGCTAGTGCAACCACATCACAAGCCTCCGCATCTGCTACGGGAGATACAACTGTGGGCAATTGCTTTTCAGGTGTTAAAGGAGATATCAACCTGCAGAAATAAAGAAAGGTTACAATCATTCAGGAAACTCATAATAGGTTGAACGAAAATTCAAACACAAAGGAAGAGACATTACAAATTCCATAAACCAGCAGACTGAAGTAGTTGCTGTTCAAATTTCTCATCTTCTCGAGATGAAACCAATTCATCAAGCTGTCTCCTCTCCAGTGTCAACTACAATGACAAGGAAACAAAGATATGTATCTCTTACAATTAAAATACAAACAACGAGACTAGAAAGTCGACAACTTTATGATAATATAAGCTATAAACTGAACCTGAGATGTTCTGTCTTCTCTTGACGAATGTGAAAGAGGCTTAGGCTCTTCCCGTGGCTCCTGTGAGAGAACGGAAGCAGGAAAATGTCGAGAGAGAGAGGCCAGATGACGTGAGTTTATAACAGGAGTTGCTGTTTGCTCATGAAGCATCACTACTGCAAATACTCAGACAGAAGAACAGAGGATAAACACACAAAAACAGACATGATAAAGGCACCCAGACTAACTTCAGTAAGCAGCTGCGGAAATGAGAAAACTTGGCAATCCTAAAGAAGAAACAAGAAGCAAAGGCACAGTATTGTAATACGAATTCAAAATTGAAAATGTGTACCAGAGGAAGGAGAAGAGAAACCGCTCTTGAGATGTGTCTTCGTGGGAAACGAAGGAGATGAAGAAACCAAGCTCCTCGTAGCTTCCATTTTCACCAATAAAACACACAACTCTGCTTTTGCTACTGCGAATGGCTAAGGAAGACGAATCATAACATGAGGCTACTCATGACGAGCAGATAAGGCAATTAAACTCTCTATTGTTTTTTTTTATTAATCCGCCATGGAACTGTGTGTCGTTTTCAGACCATCCAGGCCAGATTTCTAGTTCTCTCATTCTCCATTTTTTTTCCAACTTAAACGTTGGGCCTATTATTGGGCCTAAACCCAAACGAAGAAGAAACCCCCCACAGAAGCCCAAAAAGTTAATTAAGCTATGATTACGGTAAAAATTGAATATTAACTTGCAGTTCCCGAGAGAAGTGGTCAACGTGTCAGAAAGTAAGAGTGGGATCATTCGAATCATCTGTCTTTTTTATAACCCTAGACCTATTGACTAGAGTCTCTCTCTGCAAATCATACAAAACAAAAGCTTGTTTCATCACTGGAAATAGTAAGAAACATAACAAGATGAGTTCAGAGATGGTGTTTCACAAACTGAACACAACTGAGTCGACAAACCTCAACGCTGTAGTAGCTTCCGACTCGCGTCCCCAGACGCAGATCACTGTTTCGAAACCCTCCACCGGTCGTGTCCCCGCCGCGTCCAAGGACCGTCACACTAAGGTTAACGGACGAGGCCGTCGCGTTCGCATGCCGGCTCTCGCCGCCGCTAGGATTTTCCAGCTTACGCGTGAGCTCGGTCACCGGTCAGATGGAGAAACCATCGAGTGGCTTCTTAACCAAGCCGAGCCTTCTATTATTGCCGCCACCGGCTCCGGAACAAACCCTTCCGAGCTGGTTTCATCGTCGGTTGAGTCTTCGCCGCAGATGATGTTCGCTATGGTTCCACCGCAAACGCAAACGCAGATGCAACCGCAACAACCGCCGAACTGTCGGCTGGATCTATGTCAGCCAATAGGAGTTCAATATTCCGTCAATGGTTATAATCACATGCCGTTCACGGCGATGCTTTTACAACCGTTGACCACGGCGGAATCTGACGTTGAGATCGCGGCTGAGGAGAGGAGACAGAGGGAAGCGTTGGGAAGATCGTAGATGCCATCACCACTAGTAATGTTAAGCTTTTCGTTTTGAGGTTTTTATATTTGTTTAATGGATCAAAATGTAATCTTGTAGGTTTGGACTTTGGAGTTTTTTAATCACGACTTTACGGTTTCGGATATGTACAAAAGGTTTGATAACGAGAGATTATAATATTTGTTGCTACGTGTAAAGTTTCGTCTAACTCCATGCTTTTTTATGTCTAGTAACTTGTAATAATAGTTTAACAATAGAGTTTGATAAGTTATAAAGTTTGAAGAACCCTTCAGTTTTAAGAGTTCGATAACATTTATGGATATCAAGTTTAGTTTCATATGCCACGTTAGCACGTAGAATCTACCCAAAACATTCTCGTTTCAACAACTTATGTACTCTTGTATTGCATGCTTGTTTTTGGAACCAAATTGATTTATGACTTCTCTCACTCTACTGTTTTTGTTGTTTTGTGACCTTTAATGATGTCTGTCACTTGTTTGGTAAAAACCAAAGTCAAATCATTGTCGAAAACTCACAAAGAGTCTTCTCATGAAATCCAAGCAATCAATCCTTGTCAAACTCCTCCAATATAGCCCCTCCCATTTCTATTTTTGGTAAACAATTATAAAAAAACACTCATTTTTTCTCAGCCATTTTTTTCCATTTGCTAGAAACATGGATCTCCTTCCATGACTCTTACGGTGGCCATTCTCAACCATCTTTTTTCACACGAGTCTCTCTCATTTTTCCCCTTTCCAACTTTGATCTCATTGTAACCATTTCAGGTTTTTGCATATTTTGTGTTGCAACAAGCTCGTTCGTTTTTTTCTTTAAAATTCTTTCTTCTCAAGAAAGAAAATAAACTTGTGTTTTCTCTATCTATTGTCGTGGATTTTTTTTAATAAGACGACTAATTTTTTTTGTTCTCAAGACGTGATAGAGAAACACATATGACATATCCAAGAATATTTCTATCGGTAGCTACCAATGTATCCATTTTATTGTTTGTTCAAACAATTCAAATATTGTGGTTCGGAAGGTTCTGATTTTTCCTCCAAAACGTTGAGTAAGAACGATGAGAGTTAGCGTCAATGTTAATTGGCTACAACACATCTTGTTGTTCTTCGTTTGTGGCTTGGGATTTATATCGCTTGCATCATGTCTGGATGGAGATGATTACAGCAAAACAGGAAACCCGAAAGTTCTTGTTCCCGTTACAAACCTTATATATAACCGACTTCAGAATCTAAAGAATGTCTTAAAGGCTGACATCGATCGGGACTTGGGATATTGCATAAAAAATTTGTAAGTATTCTCAAAATCCATGTTTGATCATATACATATACATTCTTAACATTCGTACCCAAAAAAAAAAATCCATGTTTGATCATATACATATATATATATATATTTTGTATTGTTTGCCTATAATTTATTGATATTTCAGGAAGAACGATTGGGATGAAGCATTTGATTTTGATAAAAATCTAGACTTCTTAAGCAATTGTGTCAAGAAAACCGATGGTAAACAGGAGAACATGTTCTATTTTAAGAAAATAATTATTGAGTCAAACACTTAAACATTGAGATTTCATATTCCTGTAATGCAGGTGACGTCACACTTAGACTATGTTCAGCTGCTGAGATAAAGTTTTATTTCAGAAGTTTTGTTAGAAGGGATGAAGCAACAACGGTTCATGTAAAACCTAATGTCAACTGCAATTTGGCTAAATGGGTTTCCGGATGCGAACCGGGATGGAGTTGTAACGCAGATGATGATAAAAGATTTGATCTCAACAATGGAAAATCTCTTCCATCTAGAACTCGTAAATGCCAACCTTGTTGTGAGGGCTTCTTTTGTCCACAAGGTCTCGCTTGCATGATACGTAAGAAATCCATCTACACACATATTAATGTTATATCAGCATTATATAAGCACTAAAACTCTAATCTAACATCTTCATTGTTGTTTTACTCTTTTGACATGTAAATGGAGCGTGTCCATTAGGCGCATATTGCCCACTTGCCAAGCTTAATAAAACAACAGGAATATGCGAGCCGTAAGTTGTTAATTCTCTAAGTTAGTTTTACTTCTCTAATGAAAAATAGTATGAATGAATGGTTTGATTTTTCAAAATATTTTCCGTTGCAGATATAATTACCAAATTCCTCCAGGAAAGTTGAATCATACATGTGGTTCTGCAGATAGTTGGATTGATGCTGAGAGCAGTGGTGATATGTTTTGCTCTCCCGGTTCATATTGCCCAACCACGATTCGTAAGGTCACTTGTAGTAGTGGGTATTGATTCTTTTATCCCACAACTTTTGTTACTTTTCAAATACGTGAATATTTTATCATATTGTATTAAAGTAACGAAGAATGTAAAACAAGGTTTCCTTTTACATACATAGCTGATCAAATGTTTTATTTTATTACTCAGACATTATTGTAGGCAAGGTTCTACTTCACAAAAACGTATGTTTCTACCAGAGAAAATGTTATTTTCATATCTGATTTTTAAAAAAATATATACAAATGAAGTTGATAGTTATTTCTTTTTTCTTGATGATTGTTTTAGCATGCTTCAAGCTCGCAACTTGCAATCCAAATACTGCAAACCAAAATATTCATGCCTATGGAGCCATCTTAATTGTAAGTTAGTTGATAATAAGAATGTTTATATACCTTTTGCTTTACTCTTTATTTTGTTGTGAAAATTAGAGTTTCTTTATTGTATATGTAGGCGTCACTAAGTCTTCTGATGATCATGATTTACAACTGCTCCGATCAAGTTCTTGCCACTCGAGAAAAAAGACAGGCAAAATCGAGAGAAGCAGCAGCGAGACACGCAAGAGAAACGACACAAGCAAGAGAAAGGTGGAAAAGTGCAAGAGATGTTGCCAAAAACCAAAAGATGGGATTGTCTGCACAGCTTTCTCAAACATTTTCTCGCATGAAATCTAAGAAAGATACACCTGATAAAGCATCCGGAAAGTCAAAGGAAAAGAAAAAAGGACCTGGTAGTTTAACCAAGATGATGAAATCAATGGAAGATAACTCGAGTAACGAAGGGTTTAATGTTGGGACTGGAAACAAGCATGGGAAGAAGCCGCAAGCTCCAAAGGGTAAACAACTACACACTCAGAGTCAGATCTTTAAGTACGCGTACGGGCAGATTGAGAAGGAGAAAGCTATGGAGCAAAACAACAAGAACTTGACATTCTCAGGAGTTATTTCGATGGCCACTGACACTGAGATTAGGACTAGGCCTGTTATAGAGGTTGCGTTTAAGGACTTAACTCTCACGTTGAAGGGTAAACATAAGCATATATTGAGATCTGTTACCGGAAAGATTATGCCCGGCCGTGTTTCCGCAGTCATGGGTCCATCAGGAGCTGGAAAAACTACATTTCTTTCTGCCTTGGCAGGAAAAGCAACCGGATGTACGAGGACTGGTCTAATCCTCATAAATGGCAGAAATGAATCTATAAACTCATACAAGAAGATTACTGGATTTGTGCCACAAGATGATGTTGTCCATGGAAATCTTACCGTCGAGGAGAATCTTCGGTTTAGCGCAAGATGCAGGTAAGTCTTAGAACTTTTTGGTTACCATATATAAAAAATATTAGAATATTAAACTAAAGAAAATGTTGCATAACGTTCACACGATTCTTTTACATGCAGGCTAAGCGCTTATATGCCAAAAGCAGACAAAGTGTTGATCATTGAAAGAGTGATTGAAAGCTTGGGACTACAACATGTAAGAGACTCATTGGTTGGTACGGTAGAGAAAAGAGGAATCTCTGGAGGTCAGAGGAAACGAGTGAACGTTGGTGTCGAAATGGTCATGGAACCTTCTCTATTGATATTAGATGAACCCACCACCGGTTTAGATAGTGCATCTTCTCAGTTACTTCTTAGAGCACTTAGACGTGAAGCACTTGAAGGGGTCAACATTTGTATGGTCGTGCATCAACCTAGGTACGTTATGTCCATGATGAGTTATGTTATTATTTACGTTTCATAAATCAATTTACCATTTAGTCAGAACTAACAAATTTTGAATTTTAATAATCGCGAGTTAGTTAGTAGAGAGTATAATGTTAACAAGATCATATTAGGGTATTAAAATAACGTTTTGATCATCATAAAAGTGTCAAACCAAACTTTTGTGAAAAGGATATTTTGCTTGAACATTGTAAGCTTAATAATGATTTCTTTTTTTATATATATAACAGTTATACGATGTACAAGATGTTCGATGACATGATCATACTAGCAAAAGGTGGACTTACCGTGTACCATGGATCTGTCAAAAAAATCGAAGAATATTTTGCCGGAATAGGTATCACGGTTCCCGATCGTGTCAATCCTCCTGATCATTATATAGATATTCTTGAAGGCATCATGAAACCAAATAGTGATATCACTATAGAACAACTTCCTGTGAGATGGATGCTTCACAATGGTTATCCAGTGCCACATGATATGTTGAAGTTCTGTGATGGACTCCCATCATCATCTGGATCAGCTCAAGATGATTCCGCTAATAATTCTTTTAGTAATGATCTATGGCAAGATGTGAAAACTAATGTGGAGATCCAGAAAGATCAGTTACAACTCAATTATTCCAATTCTCAAGATAATTCTAATCGAGTAACTCCTAGTGTAGGTCGACAGTATAGATATTTTATTGGAAGGTATGGTTTTTGTAGACTTTATTTTTTTTTGTTAAAAGATAGTTTTTCTAGACTTTGATAGAACTATTAAAAAATCTAGTTTGTCTTTTTATGTATACGTTAATATTTTGTTTATATGTTTCAGGGTTGGAAAACAAAGGCTTAGAGAAGCAAGACTACAAGCGCTAGATCTTCTAATATTATTAGTTGCAGGAGCTTGTTTAGGAACTCTTGCGAAGGTGAACGATGAGACGATTGGTTCACTTGGCTACACATACACGATTATTGCTGTCTGTAAGTTTTAATAGTACACATAATGGATTTTATATTCATGAGAACTTGCAATTTTTTTGGAATATTAACTAAAGTTTCCTTTTTCGTATCTTTCTTTGTTTTGTAGCTCTTTTGTGTAAGATTTCAGCGTTGAGATCGTTCTCTGTAGATAAACTACAATATTGGAGAGAAAGTGCCGCTGGAATCAGCAGTTTGGCACATTTTATGGCCAAAGATACAATGGACCATTTGAACACAATTATGAAACCTTTAGTGTACTTGTCCATGTTCTACTTCTTCAACAACCCGAGATCTAGTTTCGAAGACAACTATATTGTACTAGTATGCTTGGTCTACTGCGTAACGGGGATGGCTTACGTATTTGCCATATTGTACAGTCCTAGTGCTGCCCAATTGGTTTGTTCTTCACCTTTCTCATAACTCATAAGAGTTTCACAAGATTCTTCTATCACTCGCAATTTTTTTTTACTAACCATATGGTCATTATTCTGGCAGATGTCGGTGTTAGTACCTGTTGTCTTGACTCTCATCGCGAACCAAGATAGAGATAGCATTGTTCTTAAGTATCTCGGAAGCTTCTGCTATCCCAAATGGACTCTTGAAGCTTTTGTACTTTCCAACGCTCAAAGGTAGAACATTTTAAGATTTATCTTCAACACATAATCATTCAACATTCACAATTTTTTTTTTTTGATTTTGGGTTATTTTGTTGGTTTAGGTACTCTGGAGTGTGGGTGGTTACTAGATGCAGCTCGTTGTCTCAAAACGGATATGATCTTAGTGATTGGGTCTTATGTCTCATTGTTCTCGTTCTCATGGGTGTAATATGCCGATTCATAGCTTATTTCTGCATGATTACCTTAAAGAAAAAATAATCTATTACCCCATGATTAAAAGGCGTACATATTGTATAAAATCTTGTAACAAAGTTCTATTTTTGATTCATCATCATATTAAATGAACTATATAAGTAGCTTTTAGAAATTAGAAGATGTTTAGAATTCCACTTTTGTTCTACTGCACATACTTATGTAATCTTTTTGGTAGAGTTACAACGAAACCGGATTGGTATTTAATTTTTGGGTTGTACATTGTTTATTGTCAGAAACAATAGTTTGTGTAAAGATTTATGACGAGTATTTAGATTTAGTCAAATATACAAAAAAAATTAGATATGGTAGATACGATATTATCATATATGGTATTTCAATATTTAATTTCTCTTGATAAAGTCTTATTTATAGTCTAGTCTCATTCTTTGACGTTTGTTATTCAGCAGTTTTAGATATCTCAAAACTCTACCATGGCCAAAGCTGGACGTGATTTCCCTCTGACTGATGCTGAAGTCGCACATCATCTGCAAGAACAAATCCAGCAACTGGCAACGGCAGTGCAAGCTCTAGAACTCCAGCAACAAGGAGAATACAATATTGATGAAAACAATCCGTTGGAAGAAGAGCAACAAGATTTGCGGTTGGAGCAAGGGTTCAAGTTTGAACTTCCTGAATTTCATGGTTCCTCGGAGGAACTCATCGATTGGATCGTTACTGTGGAAGAGACTCTTGAGTTCAAACGTCTACCTCTTGACCGATGTGTTCCTATGATTGCCATGCGGTTCAGAGGCAGAGCAGCAGTTTGGTGGACGGAACTAAAGACCTCAAGAGAAATTTTAGGTAAACCTAAAATATGTTCGTGGGATAAGCTAAAGAAGAAGATGCGCAAGACGTTTGTGTTATCATCTAACTACGACCCAGTGATGTTACAACGTTTGCACAAGTTGCGACAAGGAGATGATTCGGTAGAAAAATACTCTACTCAATTCTTTTCGCTTTTGACAAGTGTTGATGTGCAGAATTCGGACCCGCAAATTGTGGGTCATTTTGTTGGCGGCTTGCGTAAAAGGATACGAGATCATCTTAAATTGTCTAAGCCTTTCACTGTTTCTGAAGCTGTTGAACAGGCTATCGCCGTGGAAGCACTGGAGGCTCAAATTGAGAAGGAGTCTAACCTTAACCTTGATATGATGAGGGGTATTGCAGTGTGTATAATTACTTGCGTTTTTATGGTTTCCCTTTCAGCAAAACTATAGATTGGGATCTCAGATAATGTCGTTCACATTGCACTCGCAGCATGAGCAGCACACCCTTTATGTTTTTGGTCAATTTTCTCTTTCATTTTTCAACGCAGCTTTGATTTTTTTTTAAACATAGTTTGAGTTTTTCTCTTACAATTTTTTTCAAAACACAGTAGGAATGGTGTTTCTTCTATTATATAACAATCAATATAACATTGTACCGTCTTAATTGACCCTTTTGACCATCTCATATCTAGCTTTTGTTACGTTTTTGGACTATGCATACAGTCCACGAACCGGAGTAGCTTTTAGAATTTAGAAGATGAATAGAATTCAAGTTTTATTCTGTTGCACATTTATGTAATCTTTTTGTTAGAATTACGAAGAAATCGGATTGGTATGTTCTTGTGGTTGTACTGTTAACATGGATGTAAACCGATCTCTCTCTTCATTTTTTTTCTCGATCCGGTATGAGTCATTTGATCCGGTTTACATTCAATTCGGTTCATAAAGAAGATGACGGAAAGAGAAAAAGAAGCGTCGAAAGATGAATACGGCGTTTCGAAACGTTCACTTGACTGCGTCTCGTCTGATAAACCCTAACCCCATTTCCTCCTCCATCCTCCATTTCCTTCCTCTCTACTCCGGCGACGCTGCTCCACGACGTTCCACTCCTCTCCGCCGTAGAAACTCACTGTCTCCTTCCTTTACCTTGCCTTTCTGCTCCTCTTCTTCTTCTTCTTCTTTACACATTCCTATGGCGGGAGGAGATGAGCAGGTTCCTCCACCGGCGTCTCAGTTGCTGGAGAAGCAGTTCGAGAGTTTCCGTGTTCAGCTTGAAGAATCTGCAGCTTTGAGAGAGCAGATTCGTGCTGTGGTTATGGAGATTGAGTCCGCCACTAGACTCATTCAAGCTAACCTCCTTCTCGTTCACCAGTCGCGACCCATTCCCGGTAAAGGATTAGTCTTTTGTCATCCAGATGATTCCTTAGTTGGAACAAAACATGTCAAAATTGCATCTTTTTAACAAAACAAGACTTGTAGAAATGGCTTGTCCATTGTTCTGAAGGAATCACACATGGCCCTTTAGGATATTCGTTGAAGCTGTATGTATGGTTGTTGCTAATAAAGTTGCTCATTCTTTTTGATGGATCAGAGATTATCGAGAAAGCTAAGGAGAAAATCAATGATTTGAAGCAGTTTTACGGTCGGCTTGCTGAGATCCTTCAGAAGTGTCCTGGACAGTACTATAGGTATGTTTGATATCTATAAATATTACATTTTGTTTTTGGTATTTTGCATTGCATTTTCTGCTATGGTTTAGTGATGAATGTTTTGTGAGTTAGGTACCATGGGGACTGGAGAAGTGAAACACAGGCAGTTGTCTCCCAGCTTGCTTTTATGCACTGGCTGGAAACTGGAACTCTTCTCGTGCATACGGAAGCTGAGGCAAAACTTGGGTGTATGTCTCTGGATCTCAAAGTTTACTCTTTTTCTTGCTGTCAATTGTGTGTATTAAGAACAGAACCTTACTCTTACATGACTCCAACATAAGATACGTATAATTCTTTGTCCCTCTTAGTCCTGAACTTTCTCTGCTGAAAACTGAATGAACGAATCTTCTACTCTTTGTCAATGATAGGATTCAGTTTGCAACCATTCTTCTTCTCTTTTAACAGTTAATGGAGTCTATCTTGGTCTTGCTTGTTGTTATTGACTTTATCCAAAGGTTTTGTGTCAGGCTGCATTTTTTAGTGTCAACCTTTATTACTAAGAGTTGATCTTTCCCAACTATTGAGTTATTTATGTCTGTTTTCCCCACCTAGTTATTCTTCCTTGGGATGGATGATGATGCCTAGGTTGGTTTTCGGTACGTTGGTACAAAATAGGCAATTTCCCGAAGTGTTGGTTTGCTACAAACCTGGATTAGAAATCTTTTCAAATTACTTCCCGCTCGTGATTAAAATGCGCAGAACAAGTGATAGTCGAATTATGATTAATTTGTCTATTCTGATTCCATTCATTATCTTTTCAGTGAACAGTTTAGAGTTTGGACTGGAGACAGAAGATTATCTGACTGGTATGTTTTCGAGAAAGAACCTCCAGAGCATTTCATGAATCCAAATATTATTCACTATATAGATACTGATCTTTACCTTTTTAATACTTTTTGCAGGAATTTGTTTCATGTCAAACGATTTGGTATATGATCATTCTTTCCCTTAAGCATCTCAGTTGATGGGAAAAACCTTGAAACATAAAAGATTATTTTGCAAATGGGGAATTATGATAAATCATTTCCCTGGTGATGCAATGTTTGAGCAGCCTAGGTACGTGGTCAATCGAGTGACAGCAGGAGACTATGACTGTCCGCGAAAGGTGATGAATTTCTTGACGGATCTTCACGCAGCTTTCCGCATGCTCAATCTCAGGAACGATTTTCTGCGGAAGAAATTCGACAGTAAGTCGCTCTTTCTCCAACTGTATGTACTAATAATGTGAGATGGTTGACATAATGTTTTTGGCTCTGACATGTGTGACAGGTATGAAGTATGACCTAAGAAGAGTGGAAGAAGTTTACTATGATGTGAAGATCCGAGGTTTGATTTCTGGTGGGGATCCTCCTCCTAGCGTCCAAGGCCAATCCTAAGTCTTAGTCACTCCATCTGCTGTTTTTTTCTCTTTATGACTTTGTTTAGCTCTTCATGAAAACGGCAAAGAGTGTTTTTTCTGTAAACCAAACGGCAAGTAGTAGACCTTTTTGGGCTTATATCAAACTTAACCGTACTATATATCAAACTGTGGGCTTTGAAAGCCCATCTTTTGACTCATTTAAATTCGGGCGTCAAATGAATGGAGTTGATTCATTAACGGCGTGAAAAGGAATCCGCAACTTTTCCGTTATTCAAGTCACAGTGGGCTAATATAACAGTAAAACGTTCATGAACACCATCTGTCGTCGTTGCGGACTTGAAACGCACGTTATATTACACGGTGAAGACTTATGTCATTTGGATTTCAAACTCAATAAATAAAGCTTTTGGAATCCGCTCCAACAAAAAAAAATAATAATCATCACTCGCCGTTCACCATCTTCGTCAGTGTTCCTCTCTTCTCCTCTCTTTAACAGCTTCTTTTTTCAGTCTCAGCTTCGGATATTCCCTTAGATTCTCTCTTGAACGATCTTTTATCTTAAAACTAGTGAGAAAAGTTTTGAAAATGTTAAGATTCGTGGTTTGTGATAGATCGTAAAATGTATGTATGACGTTGTCGAAATTATTTGGTTCTGTTAGCGTAGAATTGTCGTTCTGTGTTGTTGTCTCGGATTAGGAGTTAGTTTAAAGAGGATAAGCAAGCTGCTTAGATTTTTTTCTTCTTTCTTTTTTTTGTGTGTCTGAGCTTACTCTGGTGTAACAGCTGTCTACTATCTCTCTCTCGGGCCCACTTTATTATACGTAATTTCATTTTTGTTCTTTCTCTGTTCCATTGCATTCGATTTGCTGATTTTGTAATAAACAATTAACGCTGCTTCTGTAACTGATTTTTTTTTTTTTGATTATTCGTTCGTGTTTATCGTAAAAGATGATCCGACAGATATCTGTCTAGGTATGATAGCTCTTTCTACTGTCATATGCCTGAAGAATGTCGTGTTCTATGCTCTTTTAAGTATATTTTTATTACTACATTTTATTTTTCAGTGTAGAGTCAAACAATAATGTTTTCTAAATTTGTGAATTTGTTTACTAGTTAGTATATTGGGGGATTATTTTGAAGTATAGAATTTCTGAAAGAGAACTGAGATCTAATTCTGTGAATCTAGCTTGTGATTTGTCATCTGGCATGTTATATATTAGCTTCGTTTATGGGCAACATTGTCGGGTTCTGTTCAATTATTGTGACGTACTTTGTTATTTCTAGTGTACAAAACATGGACTGGACTCGAATGGGGCCTTTTGGGATGGACCGAAGACTGGATTTTCCTGAAGCTTTTGCTGAAATGAAGTGTGAGAATGTGAGAACATTGTTCTTTCTTCTTCACTTGTCTTCCTTGTTACATTAGGATCAATTTATCTTGTGACTTAAATTGATCTCTTTTTTTTTTTTTTCACGTATATATATGTTTTCTTGATAGGTTGATGAGACTGTTTGCCATTCAAATAAGGATACAATGAGTGACATGAAACATTTCCTAATGGAAACTAAACATGACAATATCGCCGTGGACAGTTTCTTAGGCCTTGGTTTGGAGAATATGGGAATAACCTCCAAGATGGAGGAATTTTCTCATGGATTTGACTTTAGCTTTCTCCCAGATTATGGTATGTCAACTAAAATGTGATCTTATGCCGAATGCTTTGTAACATTTTAACCGGGCATAAGTTATCTTCCGTTTGGTCTTAAGGTGGACTAGATTCTTGGAGAAAGCAAGACGGGGAAGCAGGTTTAAAGCTCGAAGTATGTGTTCTGTTTATACTCTCCATTATATGTTTTCTTTCTTGGTCATTTTTTAATGAAATGAATCAAATGATGTTCGTATGGTGTATACTCATCTGTTAGATTCTTGATGGGTGTCTGGATGAAGTTGAGGAAGTTGAAGATATCTACGCATCACACGCCCTTTCTTCTACTGGTAACCATTTCCTTCCAGGTAAAATTATGTGATTCTATCATCTTAGTGCATCTGAGCAATATGTGGCTGACACTTGAGAATCCATTCGATAACTTACTTGCAGAAACAGACGTCAAGAAGAAAGTATCTGAATTAGATGGTGGCCCTTATGGTGCTATGAACTTGAGTTCAGAATCTTATTCTCCTGGGATTAGTGGAAGCATTGGACTCTCCGAGTGTTCAAAAGAAAGTGAATCAAAGAATGTGTCCGGTGGAAAATATAAAGATAGTTTGGATACTTACTCAAACGATACACGCTGTTCCTATGATTCAGAAGATGACAAGAAGCCACTATCCACTTTTATAGGCTCTTGGGTTGGACGAGGCAAGAGTCGAAAAAGGAATTTGCGTAACACCAATTGTCCTAGGTAAGTAAAGATAATCTTGTCGGCAATTAAAGTCTTGATTATATAATCCCACATGGTGAAGCGAGCTGTCATTTTAATGTTGCAGATTAGAATCTTCTGGTGGAACAAACTCTTGCGTGCCCTATGGTTTCAGGCCTCGGGAAGGACCTCAGAAGAAATGCATTCATACTACAACGGTTAGCATCATTACTTTCCAAAACTGCTGAGTTTTCCCATTATTTGTTAATCTTTGTAAAACGAAATACCATCTGATGCGATATTGCAGGAGAATACATTATCTGATGATCAACAAACTTCATCTGAGAGCGAAGATGACATTTATATAACAAACAAATCCATAAGAAGTGACAGGAGAAAGCATCAGAGGATGTGGACTGTTGATGAAGTAGTGAAGTTGGTTGATGGTATTTCTCACTTTGGTGTTGGCAAATGGACCGATATAAAAAACCTCTTCTTTCATTCCGCATCTCACCGCACCCCCGTCGATATCAGAGTATTTCATCATATACCTCAAAATCAAACTCTATATTCAGTAGCGCTTTTCGTGTCTCAGTTTATTCTCCTCGAACCTATGCAGGACAAATGGCGTAATCTACTGAAAGCAAGTCGTACTAACAAGCATAATAATGAAGAGGTTTGTCTTTTGCCTCTTCCTTTGTTATCAAAAAATTAAAATTCATAATTTGAGAAATCCTCTGTTAACACAAGTTTTTGAGAATATTCAGGGTGAAGAAAAACGAAGGTCAGTGGCTCGCCCTATCCCTAAGGATATACTAGATCGTGTAAGAGAACTTGTTTCGCTCCACTCCAAATCATTGTGTTTCGTTCATGGTTCCTCAAGAAGCAGAAGCACTTCAAGTAAGAAGAAGAACAGGAAAAAGAGGAGTTGATATTGATAGTTTAGTCCTTGATAGTAATTTTAAATCGCCACCCGAATCGTTTTTAACTGTCTTGGAAAGTTTAAGTTTTCCTTAGGATATCAGTATTATCTGCATCATCTAAGTTGTTATTGAAACCGTGAATGAGTTCATTTTAGAAAAGCCTTTTTACATTTCAATTTGTCTTCTCCATCCTCCAATCCGAATAATCAACAAACAGTAGCAACACAGTCACAATAGGCTCTCTTTTTTTTGTCTGAACATAAATGGTTTCTTACAGTATTAATGTCTACATTCTTGTCCAACAATACTTCGAAGATGGGAAAGAAGAAAGACTCGGAAATTTCCATCTAAGTTTACATAAATAATTTTTTGGTGCCAATGGTTCTTTCTTTTAGTCTAGTGGCAGCCCTTCTGCAAAGCATTTGGGAATATTTTTATTGGGTTTAAGTCCTTGTGCCAAAAGAATATCACTAATATAATATATTTTTTGTAATTTTGTTCTATTTAGTTTAGTTTTTTTGTATTTTTGTTTTGGTTATGTTGTCCCCCTACAAAAAGAATATCACTAATTTACTATTTCTTGATAGACAAATATCATTTATTGTATGAAGCATCCTTAACGTAAAGTCCTATTATACAGTAGTTTTAGAAACCTAAATACAGACAGAACATTTTCGTAATGATACTGGGGTCCAATTTAAACTAAAGACCCCGAAGGCTGGAACCATCAGATTCAAAAGTCCGCTTTTAGATTTTTTAAAGTTCTGATTTTTTTTAACTTAGAGACTTAGACTGACCCCTTTAGATAGATAGTAGTAGTGTAAAACTAACTTATTAAATAGCCAAATACTCTCGCTTTGATATAATAGAAAAGTACTCTCACTTTATTAAACTAACACTTTGATATAATAGAAAGATACTCTCACTTCCTTCTTCTGCCCAATTCGATGGGGCACGATCTTCTGCTTGCTGGTCCATTTGCGAATTCCAGTCACTATCGAATATAATCATAGTGTCTGTAGTTTGCAAGTTCAAACCAAAGACCACCGGCAATGCACGTGTGCTCAGAACAACCATGAAGAGTTGTGTGACTTTTGATGATGTTCAATGAAAAACTCCGGATCAACCAATTTTTTTGGATTGTCGGTTTTTGGATTTTTGTCTACTAAATTATTCATCCACTCTATACGTGAAGATTTACTTAATTTACTTTAAAAAAATAAATTTATTGAATATTTTATATTC
>KE155019.1:864-27888 GCA_000411075.1 Sisymbrium irio | reverse complement strand
TTTTTTTTAATCCTATGTGGACACTCTCAATGACATTTAGCCTCAACTTTTATATATTAATAGATTAGCGGTCTAAGTATATCTTGGATAAGGTTGGCCAAATTATCCAGAACCGAGATTATATGGTACCAAAACCTAAATTGGAAATCATAAGTACCTGAGTAGCTCTTTTTAAAAAATAGTTTGGTTATTGGAAACAATTTAAAACTGAATAGTTATCTTAGATATACAAATTATAATGTATATTCAAAAATATTAGTTATATTTAAGTTTTAAGTAACAAAAATATCTGAATTATATTTATATTTATAGATGTAATTATAAACCAAAATAATTGAATTATTCAAAATTAATTAAATATCATTTCTTTAAATTAATCCAACTTTATTTGAACTAGTAAAATTATTTGATATTTTTATCCAATTTATTTTTTTCAATTTCTTATAAATTATCCGATATTTTTATTTTTAAGTATCAAAAATTACTTCTAAACCAAAATCAAACCAGATTCTAATTTTTATTACAATTTTAACTCTTCTATCTAAACCGACCAAAAAAAAATCAAAATCGATCTGGATTTTATAAATAACCAAACGATTCTTACAACTCTATATTTGAAATCTCAAAAATCTAAATATATATCCCAATGCCCAAACTTATTTTTAGATTTATTATCATTCCAATATAAAAAACACATTCAATTTCTGGTTAAACCCGGTCCGAGAATCGGGCTATTCATCCGCTTCATGTGAATGTAAATTTTACATGTGACCACCCAAATGAGGATGCATACATTGAACGTCAACAATCACTTTGAACGGCCCAACCTGACTACATGTAAATGTATGTTATCATATGTGATAATCCAGACGAGGATTGGATTCAGTAATAAACGGAACACATAGTTGGATTGATCATTATATGTAATAATTTACATTCAAGGTGATCATTCAAATTCATATATGATCATTTGTATTAAAAAAAAACAAACATTCTACTAATATAATGTTATTATTATCGGACTTTAAATTTAAGAATGTTCTTAAGAATTATAATTGTTATAATGTTTTACTTTTGGTTTCTCTTTTTATTCGGATATGCATCTGATCTGGTCCATGTGAATGTAAACTATTGCCCATTTCTATTCTGAATGGCTATAATAAAGCTAGTGAATGTAAATTATCACATGTTTATTTACATCCTTGTTAGAGGGGGGTTTCGACAAACTGTTGCATACAATTTTGCTTGTGCCGTTAACGTTCAAATAGAAACCAAAATGGTTTAACAACTAGAATTCTTCAGAACATTATGAAATGATGTTCAGATGTTTTATATATACTCTCATGCTAACAATACTATGAGAGAGTTACAGAAAATAGTCTAATATAATTTTTAAATATTTATGACATTTTTCTCTCTTCCAAGAAAAGGGAATAGAGAGAGAAGTATAGATAACATTATAAGCACATGCTCGCAATAAATTAAAGGCAGAAGTATCCAGCTTAGTTTCAGAATAAAAGTCGTTGTTACTCAATTTGACAGACTCAAACCAACTTCACAAAACACACACACAACACAAACATTACAGATAGATAGATCTGAGAGAGACATTTTTGGAAAAGAAATGGTGTAACAATGAGGTTCTCTTACTCAATAGAATGGAAACATGTTTGTGAGTTCGTAGGGGGATGAACCCTAATCAATGATACTCTCTTTCTCTCTTATTATGGACCCTCCAATATTGACACTTCTCCATCTATGTAACCTCCCAAGAGACAATAAGTTTTTCATCATCCCTATCTCTATCTTGTGAACTACATTCTTCCCCGTCTACTTGTACGGTGTTATCTAAGAGTTTTTTGATCGGTAAATAAAAAACTCACCTGTAGATGCTAAAGTTACCTCACTATACAGATTCATAACTAGAAGTTACCAAAGGCTGATCATAGCAACATTATTTCAGGGGTCTCTAATCAATCCATGTGAACCAGATTATTTCCAGTCTGCGTTTACCGAACTATCTAAGTTCTTTTTGATCGGTAAAAATTCACCTTCACCTCTAAAATATTTTCCAAGCAAATGATGATCATGCTTAGCAAAGCGCATTGTAGGGTTCTGTAACCAGTCTATGTGAACGAGATTCTTCCTCATCTACTGCTACCGCACTAGTTAAGCGCTTTTTGATCGGTCTGTAGAACTGTTGCCAAGTATAATTAGCAATATACAGCAGATGCTGATCATACTTAGCAAACATCATTGCAGGGTTCTATATTAGGTAAGGTGTAGACAACTCAAGAAGCCACTTAGTAGAGCTTAAATCCAACACAACTCTAGGACAAGTAAAGCGATCTGATTCCTGGAGACAAGTATTTCTGCAGATCAAACTGAAGTTATATTTTAGAATATCCAGTGCATGAATCACAAACCAGGGTCACACTTTCTCCAAGAAGATTTAGACCCATCCCTGGACCCTGTCCTTCAGATCTTATCTCCTTACTAACTCTGCTCTTACTGTCTTGTGGGGTCTTAATCCCCCATGAACTTCAAGAACTCTGACGCCAATATAGCATTTTTTTATTGCATATCTAACCATAGAGTATGTGTTCGTACAGTTTCGTATGAAGATGCAACTTTATGAAAAATAACAGAACCGCACGATTGAATAAAGTACTGTATCATTAAAAAGTTTCCCATCTCACCCCTCTGGCTAACTGTCATGTCCAAACATTTATTGAGAAGCTCTGATATTTCAACTTCGGCATATATATATAAACCCGTTCTTCACCTTGTACATTCATCCAAAGACATAGTTTCTCATCACTACATTCTATCTTATCTATAGCTTATTTACTAATCATCTCCTCCTACTAAAATGAAGAACAAGTTCATCAAGTCCTGCGAAAAGAAACTGAAAATGATGACAGGGAAAGTCATAACACCTTGTACGTTTTGCGAGACATGCTGCGAGAGAATTTGCAGGGCGTTTAAGAAGGAAGCTGAGGTGATACCAAAAGATGTTCCTAAGGGACACTTGGTTGTCTATGTGGGTGAGGAGTCCAGGAGGTTTGTGATAAAGATCAGTTTGCTTACACACCCACTCTTCAAGGCATTGCTCGATCAAGCACAGGATGCTTACGGTTTCAGTGCCGACTCCAGACTATGGATTCCTTGCGACGTGAGCACCTTCCTCGATGTTGTCCGTTGCGCTGGTGCTCCACAGTATCAGACGAACTGCATGTGTATCTAGGAAAGTTCTTGTACAGGGAACTCAAGACATTCATTGATTTATCCGGGCCGCGTTTCCACAGAGAATGTTGGTTAATGCTAAGCTATCGCAGAACACTAATAATGTAAAACTTTTTGTATTGAATGTATTATTAAATTCAGCGGGGAAATGTTATTAGCTAAATGGCAAGCAGTAAACGCGATTTAAGTTCTGTATCACACTACTCCAGCTCCAAAGATATACATGAAGCCACTAAAGGCAGAGCTTGTTACTTAAACATAAGGTACTAAAACATGAAAATGACCCGAGAAGCATACAAGAGCTCCATTGTTTTCCAAAAACTCTCACAAAAATTAACCTTTAGTTGGGACGGGGGAAGAGAGCACAGAACAGTTTTACCTTCTCACACATCCCATGACAAAGGCTGAGCCATCTTGAGAGCAACGTTTATGAAACCAGATGATTCGGTTCTGCAGCACGTTTGCAGAAAATAAAACAGACTTGAATACTTCTCTGATGCAGCTGCTATTAGAGAGTATACATCTGCGACATCTTACATTCACTGGTTAATGGGAACAACCTCCAGGTTCCTTTGGTTATATGTACCATTAGGAAAGACTCTGCTTGCTGTTATACCCTATCACCACAAGAACGAACTATAAAACCTTGGTGAGGTTCTTGTAAGATTCAGTTGAAAATAAAATACTGTGACCTAGAGTTAGGTCTTTCATGATAAGAAGCTATATTGTTTGATAATTATTTATGTAAGAGGCTTTAACATCGGCCATGAAATCCAAACCATAATACGGTTCAACAAGCATCCCATTGCGTCAATCCAAAGAATACATAAACATAAATAAGATCAAAATGGTTGGACAAATAGATCACTAGATAGTAGATAGGTACACTTAGGCCGAGGAACGTATCTAAAGGGATGGGTCTATTATCATTCCCAAAATGAAAAAAAAAAAAATGGGATGTCGATATCGACAATTGTAGCAAGATATATACAAAGGACAATCTTGCAAATGAGTATACACAGCAGTCGTATCGTGCTTCCTCTTTTTCACAGCTCACAAGTAATCCTAGGTGCGTACATACATCGAATTGTTGGTAATCACATCAATCAATTGCAATTCTAAAACCAGAGGAACCTAGTCATGACAACTTCTGGCACAGAGATGTAGCCGTTGGCATTGATCATCGAAACCAAAGTTTGCTCCTTTGAAACTGAAAGCTCATTCTATAGATTCAATTCATTATCATCTTATCCCATCTACCAAGTTCTCCATTTCTCTTATCCCAAACCTCCTCCCTTCGGCGTGCGCATCCCTACACCTAACTGCTAAGTAGAAGACTAACCAAGCCGCCATGAAGTAAACTTCCAAGGCAGATTGGATAATAGAAGCAATGTTTTTCCCTACAATTCGAATCAGAGCCCATCTGAAGAAAGATCCACATAGAATCACTTCAAGAGACTTGAGCTGCACAGCCTGATGCAACAGAAGAGATATCAAGTAAAGACCTTCCTTCACAATCTCCCTTCCCCTCCTCCTCGGATCCACAATGGCAACAAAACCGTCAACAGCTAAAACCAAACCAATGAGCGTATCAAGCAGAAACCAGGCGAACAAGAAACCAGATATCTCCTTCTCGAAACCACGAATCCAAGGTGGCCTAACAGTGAAAGGCATCAGCTTTAACCTCAGAAAGAGCCTGAAAAACGAGTACTGATCTTCGACCTCACCGAAATACCATAAACCCAGAAGCTGCGTCAGTGCATCTCTCAGTGCCCATCTCATCAAAACGAAACCTGTAACTCTCTTAAACCCCAATCTTGAACCACTCCACACAACCTCAAGAAAAGACGGAAACCTACCGATCAAATCGTTGATCACGGCGACGAACATAATCGCCAGCACCAGAGAGTACACTGTGGTGAACCCTATAATCACCCATCCATAAGCAGCGGAGAGAAAGCTCACCAGATAAAACAGAGCAGCAGCGTCTCCTCGACCAAGCCCCAACCCTTTGAAAAACAGCTTCAGATCCGCAAAGCTATCGAATTTCTTGTCTTTCTTCTCTTCAGCTTCATGATCATGCCCAGATTCATTGAACTGCGTTTCGTCTTCATCAGTGCCACGATCTTGATCCTCCAGCTGCCTCAAAGCGAAGCCAGAGCGAATGATCTGAGGGAGGAGGAGTCCGTAATCAGCGATAGGAAGTGAAAAACCAGAAATGCCATCGAACCCGGAGAGAAACACAGTTGTGGCGTTGAGCGGAGAAGGAAAGGAAGAGCCTTGGAGGGATCGGCGATAAGGGTCGTGCTCGTCTGTGGAGAAGAAGTCGTCGTCTAATGTGCCGAGGCGCGTGAGCTGAAGAAAAGGAGCACGACGGTGATGGTGGTGGAGGCGCGTGGGAGCGTGGGAGTTAGGGAGGCGAGAGAGGAGGGAGCGGAGAGAAGGGTCATGGTCGACGAAGGAGGTGAGAAGGAGGGAGCAATGATCGACGATAGAGTGGAAGGAGAAGAGGAGGAAAGTGAGGAAGACAAATGTTAGAGGGTGAGAGGAGAAAGAATTGGTGGTTTGACGGAGGAGCTGGGAGGTTGTGCGGAGGCGGTTCAGCCGCGCGTGGTCGTGGTGATGATCGGACATGTCTGTCTTGTTTACTATTCGCTCCCGCTACTTTGGGTGTAGATCGAGAGAGAGAGAGAGACCAGCTAATAATAATAATAATAAATCTTACTCTGATGGGCTAATGAGCTTCTTATTGGGCTTTAACTACGGACTCTCGCTCGCTTTCTTTTAAGGGGATCACTTTTGAAAGTAATGTTGGACAGGCTGAGTTTTCCAGAGCCCATTAGACTTAAAAGTGGTTGTGAAAAGAAGATTCATAAATATTCTACAAGGCATAAAATTATCACTATATAGTATAAACTAAATATATAGTTGTGGGACAGTGCAAGTATTTTTAAATAGATATATGTGAATAATTTAATTTTGTAGACCGTTTAGGAGATCGAAATGTATTTATATGATCAAAAAGGGGTCATATGATATGACTCATATCATACAAGTTCGAATCATTATTTTTATCTTATTAGTAGTGTGATAAACCAAAAACGTACGAGATTAATAACCAAGCGAACAAAAGGGGAACATGTAAACATCAACCAAGAAGTTCAATGTCGAGTCACGCCTAATAATTCATGTCCACATAAATTTTTGATAGTTTGGGGACCCATCATCTTTATGTGATTGTCTTCTAATATCAGGTTTGGTGTTCGAGGAAAACTTGTACCAGAAATACAAGTGAACTGGGAGTCTACTAAACTTACCAGAAAGTTCACTTAGAGGAATCATCAATATCCTTAATTTGGTTGTTACAGAGTTGCAAGACCCGTCTATTTGTGGATTATCTGTCGAGTGCTTTCCTTACGATTCTAACCTACTTCTTTGTGTACTACATAACCAGTAACCGAAGTTGTAGCGACAATCTATGTGGCTCTAAAAGAAGTTCAAGCCCCACTTAACTCCAAAAAAAAACAAAATACAAAAAGCATTAAGGAAAATCAACAAAACTAATCAAAGGTCAATTTCTCTTTTTTTCATTGATGGTCCTATCGTTTTGGTATTTGTCCCGTTTGTAAATTTACCCTGTTACAGACACACACAAAACACTGTGTATTTTACACACATCAGACAAGAATCCAAAATCAGTTAGTTGTTTTTATTTTTATATTAATTTTATTGTTGTTACATGTTCCCCCACTAAAAAAATCGCAACTCGTTAAACAGACATACCGACTTAAAATACAGCATATATTGGGGGTAATTCAGATTGAATGCGAGTGGGATCAAACGAGCAGACCTAACGTGCACAAACCCAATCTCTTCTTGTTAGGATACTTCAGTATGGTATGGATTAAGGTGATCAGCGTGATATGGATTAGAAGTTATTTAGGATTCTTTGAATTTTTAGTTTGCTACTTTTGTACCAAGTGATTCGTAGAAATAGTTTTAGCTAGTATCGAAGTGTTATTAGAAACTTTATATCAATAGAACCTGTGACTTATTAATATCCAATTATCTTTTAGATGATTCAATTAGATATAGACGGATTAAGTTTAGATGATTCCACTAGAATGAATATATAGAATTAATAAACATTTTTCTAATACTTCCATATACCGAAAATTTGAGAAAAAAGGTATATCATTCCACACTTGTAACAAGAAAATTGTTCATTTGCGAACTTACAATGAGTTTTACACACAAATTTAAAATTAGACAAACAGAAATCACTTCACAGAGTATCATTTGGTAAAAATTATTCAGACATTTAAAGAAGAAAAAAAGAAAGTTTATAGTGGAAAGAAAAAAGAAAACAGAAGACCTCAATTCTTAGCATATTGGAATAGGAGCTCCGTTCCATTCGTTGAGGCACTCCATCATAGGATCAATGATTTTACCTTCACAAATCGCCGTGAAAACCTTGTCAAACTCTTCTCCAGGCGAGGTGACTTTCTCTCCGGTCAAAAGCTCAGTTCCAAGCTCTTCCCTCACGAATCTGTACAGAGGATACGACCTACACTCCTTAATCCTATTAGGGATAGCAGATGTCCCGTTATCGAAAGCTGTTCTAGCTGCCTCCACTTCTTTTGGAAGCACCGCCTTAAGCTCCTCCTCGAAAGCTCCTATCTTATGGAAGATGGAAGTCACGGCATTCTTCTCGCTCTCACCGTTGACCAAAGCGTGATCGACTATAACTTGTCTTAGCTTCTGGATCAAAGGGTACGTGGCGCTACAAGGATCATCCGCGTATGTGTAGACTTGTTCACGGTCTACAACTTTGAGTAAATCTTTCTCGCAGAAGCGAGATGGGTGAAGCTCACCATTGACTCCAGTAGTAAGAACTTTCTTGGCGACTTGAGAGACTGTGTTCTTCACAGTTTGTTTAAGATTCTCCTCCAAATGTCTGAGATCCACAGCTTGACAAATGGCGACAAGGAACGTTGTTGACATGAGTTTAAGAATGTCGACAGCTTCGGCAGTTTTGCGTGATGAGATTAGTCCAAGAGAGTTCACGTCTTGGTTGTGTTGCTCTGCTGACTGAACATGGCTTGTCACTGGGTTCGCCAAGTACTGAAGCTCCGAACAGTACGAAGCCATTGCGATCTCTGCTCCTTTGAATCCGTAATCCAAACTTGGATTCCTTGACGCTGTTAGGTTCGAAGGAAGACCGTTGTTGTAGAAATCGTTCACGAGCTCAGAGAATTGAGCGAACATGAGTTTCCCTATCGCTGCGATTGCGAGACGTGTGTTGTCCATGGAGACACCGATAGGTGTACCCTGGAAGTTTCCACCGTGAATCGCTTTGTTTCTTGAAACGTCGATCAAAGGGTTGTCGTTGACGGAATTGATCTCACGCTCGATAGATTTGGTAGCGTAACGGATCACTTCTATCTGAGGACCTAGCCACTGAGGTGACGTGCGTAGCGCGTAACGATCTTGTTTAGGTTTCTGTAACGGATCCATCTCGTGGAGTTTCTGAGCTAGTTTCATGTACGAGCTTCCGTCGAGGATATGTTCCATTATGGCCGCCGCTTCTATCTGGCCGGGATGATGCTTCAACCTGTGAGTTAAATGGTCGGTGAACTCTGGCTTCCCGCTCATCACCTCAGCGAAAACAGCTGACAAAATCTCAGCCAAAACAGAGAGAACGTTCGTTTCGAATAGCACCATGGACGCCATTCCAGAACCAACCGCCGTGCCGTTGACGAGGGCGAGTCCTTCTTTAGGCTGTAGGTCAAAGAACCCGGAGCTGATTCCGGCCATTTTGAAGGCTTCCTCTGCGTTCAAGGCTTCACCGTTGGGACCTGTGGCTTTGGAGTTTGGACGGCCAGTGAGGAGTCCAGCGATGTAGGAGAGTGGAACGAGATCTCCGGAGGCGGTGATTGTTCCTCGGAGAGGGAGAGAAGGAGTGATGTTGTTGTTGAGGAAACCGGTAATAGCCTCGAGAATCTCGAAACGGATGCCGGAGTATCCTTGGAGTAGAGTGTTGATACGTACAAGCATGGCAGCTCTTGTGGCTGAGTGTGGCAATGTGTGGCATGTTTCTTTCGTGCTACCGAATATTCCGGCGTTCAGGAATCTGAAAGGACCACAAATGGTCGATTGCGTGTGGATTAGTTACTAATTTAAATCATTAAAATTAATTTTTTAAAAATGCTCAAAACAGAATATAAGTCGTAAAATCTTGAATTAAAAATATGCCCGTATACACAACCTGACCCAACCCATTTATTTCCCATGCAACGTCATAATGGCTGAAAGAAGTTGCTTCTGGTGATTTTAAGATTCATTTTAAAAGTTTAAGTTAATTTGCTTAAGCATACAAATTGTCTAAAAATATATCAATTTTACTAAAATGGAACCATCTAAATAAACTAATTCGTAAGAAAACAAATCATTGTCATATAAAAATATATTTTATACCGCAACCAAATATTAGATCCCAAGTATCTACCTAAGATATTCTTTCTAATTAGAGAAACACGCAAATAAATTATAATCAATTACCTACCTTATAAGCTCCTTCTGAAGTGCGACACCGTTTTTGGTTCTCCGATGAGAAGTAGCACCAAAACCAGTAGTAACACCATAACTATCAGTTCCTTTGCCCATACTCTCCATAACCCAATCACTGCTAGCCTTCACACCAGCTCTTGCCGTCTCCGACAACTCCACCTTCACACCATTTCCAACGGTAGAGATTGCTGCCACTTGTCCGATCGTCAGAGTTTCTCCTCCGAGATTCACCACAGGCTTCCTAAAGTCCATAACCATTCTCTTCACTTCATCCAAATGGCTCCCTTTCATTTGATCAGCCGCAGCTCCCCAGTTGAGAGGATCGGCCGCAGCCACCGTGACATTTTTCTTGATCTCTGCGCCGCATAACATAGCGTCAATGTCTCCTCCGTTAGTCTTGTGTGATGCCTCCATTTGAATATTCGAGTTTAGGAAATTAATTAAATGGAGGAGATTATAGAGAGATCTCTAACGTGAGAGATGTCTTAATATTTTTTGTTGGTTTAAGGAATTTGGTTTGTTCTTCCTGAGGGAAATGTGATGAATGAAGGGTGGTTTAAATAAGGTGGTAGTGTTTGATGGTAGGTAAGCATAACAGAGCTAGTTTTTTTTTTCTTTCTATTTTTCTAAAATGATTAATTTTATGTAGAGAAAAAATGGAAATTAGTGAGAAAGAAGGAGTTGGTTGAGAATTAATTATGACCGTTAGATGGAGTGTGAGAGATTCTAGTGGTGGAGATTATAATTCGTGGATTTGGTTTAAGTCGCAAAAAGAGATTTTTTTTAACGCGGTGGTGAATTTTGTTTGCTCTCGTCAACGTCACGGTGGTAAAAGTGGTCGTGGCTGGTGGCTGACGATACTTGCATTTCGCGGTTGGTGAGACTGTGAGATTTTTTTTTTTTTTGGGTTTGAAATGTGTTTTTTTTTTGGGTTTTGTTTTTGGAGTAAAGCGTTTCATTGTGATGGGAGTAGGTGTGTAATGTATGAACGTAATTGAGTCAATTAACGTCCCCACCATAACACTCTTTCATTTTTTTTTGTCACTTTGGATATTGTTTCATTTTTATCAGATATTTGAAAGGGTTTTGTTTTCATTTCAATTATTTATCGTGTTATATGTCTTTGTATTTTTTTATGATTTGGTTTACTATTTTTCATACAAAGATGTGTATTTCATTTCGCCATATATATAAATGAAACTACAACTAAGAAATCAAAAAGATAAACAATACTAATAAATAACGAAGCACCAAATGTATTGCGACTTTTCAACTTAATTAATTTTGTTTATTTTGAGTACAAACTCATATTTTTAATTTGCATATGCACACCAATCATTAGGTGAAAATGGAAAAATGAAAAATTAAGAAAAAAATATTTTGAACAACAAAAATGTATTCATTCAATCTGGCAAATTAAAGTCTAAATAGTTCTATATACAAATATGTGCATATATGTTTCATTGGTTTTTTTAATTGGATTTAGTATTTGTGTGGAAGATAATTCTTACGTGGAAAGAGTGGAAATACAATATTCACGCGAGTATAAGAGCCGAGTGACGCGACACGCCGTTTGCATGACAAAAGCAATGGCATTATGTAAATACAACCTGCATTTTCGATCGTATGTTACCATAAGCTCGAGAAATTGGAGATATAATAATAAAAAATGATATAATGCATTTCTGTAATCACCCCTACTAGTTTAGAAATTTTAAAATTTGTGCTATCATCTTCACGAGAGTTTTTCTAATGGTCATGTTTCTCAATATTATTATAATTATATGTCCTGATCAAACAAAGCATGAATGCACATGATTAAATTTGTAGACCTAGTCTCGCAAAAACTAAATTTTAATGAGATATTTTCAGGGGGTGTGCTACAAGATAATAAATGGAGCCATCCATTTGCTAATAAAATATAAATTCAAAATCAACCTCTTCTTTGACTTATTTTGAATCACGCGTTAATTGTTATACCGAAAGCCAAGATGTAATAGTAATGAACAACATACAAAAAGTAAACCAACAAAAAACAATAAATCAAATAAACGGTAGAGATGAAATGGGTGGACGAAGTGGCGGGTTGGTAAGGCAAGGCGCCTTCATTGAAATATCTGCATGTGCATGCATTTTTGCTTCTATCGTAGCATGCGAAACTCTCTAATTAATTAATCCACAATTGTACTTTTACTTTTTCAGTTAATTTGGTGTAGATATTTTAAATTTTAATTACTTAGTTTTTAAACTCCAGGAAATATATAACTGGGAGTCCGTTTGAATTTTAATTTGTTTGAAATAAATGTTTATCGATTTAATTGGTGTTAGTACTTAGAGCACTTCAATCAGAGGTTATGGATTCAATATCTCAACAATTAAAGTGGACAAAAAACTAAAAAGTATGAGAAAGGTCAGATTTAGTATCTTTAAAAGTATGAAAAAGTATAATCGTGTCTTTAAGTTATTGGTTTAATGTTTTCAATTTAATTATATCATTTAGTTTTAACAAAATAATTAATATTATATTGTTTAATATCTAAAAAGGCTTATCAACCAATAAAGCCGTTCTTAGTAAGATATCTCTTTTTCACCTATTTTAACTATTTAGGATAAGGTCCAAACGATGCCAAGGGACAAGAAAAGACAAAATGAGCAGAATATATGATCTGCAGGTGGATTTCGGTAAATGTGAAAATAAATTATGTCAAATATCCGATTTTGGTTTAGTCGATTTACCGGTTTACTCTTCTCTTATCTTTTTAATAATCCTGAAATTCAGCGTCTCTTCTTATTTTAGTTATCTCCAACTCATTAAATAAATACATTTTTATTTTATTTACAACATATATATGTAATATATATATACAAACAGTATCGTTTCAAAAAATGTAAGTACATTGCATCTTGATTTGGTCGATATCGTTCAGATTTGAAGAAACTTAGATTATTTGTCACTTAAGAGTTAAGACGTTTATAGTGAGAAAAAAGGATATTAAGAAATCCTTAGAAAAAGTGGTTTAGTTGTGATTCAGTTATATTTATTGTATACGGTTAGAGTAAGATACTATTTCCTCACTTCTAGTTTCAAGTGAAAACTGCAAATTAGAACTAAAAATTAGTGGCTACTGGTTCTTGTTTCCTCCGCCTAGTTGCTAGAATAGATACTAGATAGTGTAGGTAACAGGTTCAGCATTAACTATCATATCATATATAATGTTAAACCAACGTCAAGAAGCTATTGATATATATAGATGTTTGAGTGATTTAATTTGTGGATGCACTGTTACGTACCTAGAACTGCCAGCAACAGCAGTGGCTAGTTGGGAGTTAGCTATTGAAGATATATGTGTTTGACTGATCTTAATTTCGCAGTTTAAGCTACGACTCCTATCTCATATGATTAGGTTAATTACATGTACTAGTACTAGGTAAGTTAGTGAGATGGTAATTGTTGTTTTTTTTTTACGAAAAAAAAGTTGTAGTTTTTTCTTTTGTATGATACATCTATTTTATTTAAATGATTGCAACTCACAAAAACGGTTTTTAAAACTTGGCCCAGCTAAAAGACTAAGAGGGGGGAAAAACCCCTGGATAACTTTTTGTAAAGCAGGGAATTAAGTTCCATATATGGAACTAAATCGAAAAAGCGTCAGAACCAATTCGTAGAGGTAGTTTCTATCGTGGTTTTGAATTGTATTTACACATGACACGTTACTACCACAATATTCTCACGACGGCATCAAAACTAATTGATACTGATCGAATATAGTGGGTTCCGATATAAGAATATTGCACGACAGAAAAAATATTCGTTAGTTAAAAAAAGTTCCAACATGTTCTTAAAGATGGTTACCGTTATTTCATTCGTTTGATGTTTGGTGTCTCTGACTTTGACAAAAAAAAGAGTCGTTTTGATGTTAATTTACTCGTTATTAATGATGGAAAATATTTACAGAAGTTAATCAAATTTTTTTAAAAATATATTTAGTTTTCCCTCGAACCTACGCAATATCGTCGATCAAATTACGCTTAATTAACTTTCTTTGGTATTTATTAAAATAAATACATATATTTAAAAAGATATCTAAAATAATGTTTTAATTTCCATTAATATTATCACGATTTGTATCGATCAGAGTCTATGATATAAGTGTTTCATGGACATGTGTGATCATGCATAGATGAGCATAAACATGAGATCAAGTTTACATGTTTAGAACTTAGAAGAGACTGTGCATGTGTGTGTAAAAATGTAATTTGATTTTGATCATATTATTTTGAATTGTTTGGTTTATAAATCCTTTAATGCAAGCATAGTGAGCTCCGATGTCCGAATGAACAGCTTGTAGACTTTGATATATACGGATATATTAATTATATTATTCCATATGAGGAGCTAATCAATTACCTTTTAAGAATCAATACTGCAAATTCTAAAACAGTATGCAAAAAGAAAAATATTACCACTTAAAAACTCCACACACTAGCGTATTCGGACTAAAACAATTTAATATGAACGACCAATTAGAAAGCGACTTTAATATCATATGACCGAGCGAAACTAACACATGGATTTAGAGTCTACGAACTGAAAGTATAGAAATGTACTCGTTCAGTGCTCCTCGGTTCTCATTAAGTAGACCATCATCTCCATTAACAATTCTTTTGGTTGCTTTACCACTCCCAGTATCTACTTTTCTTCGTATATATATGTCCAATTTGGATTGGAAAAATCCCGTATAATTAAAAAAAAAAAGATCCCGTGTAATATATATATATAGTAAATATAGTGTAACATTACTTCCTAAAGCTTGATTACATTCCGTAGTCTAAAATGTAAATCCCCCGACAATCTATCTAATTATAAGGGTGGGGAATACATACTGTTTGGTTTGTAATTCGATGCCTGAAAATCGTGTTAATTCGTTCTCTTGTCCTTTCAGCGTAAAAACAAAAGTGTGGGGGGAGAAATAATAAGTGTGGATACGCTTGATGAGAGCTGTTGCCATCATGACTCAACACTAATGTTTTAAGACATTCAGACATTATTGATAAACTTTCACATTAGTATTTGAAACGTTAGAGAAAATAAAGTTTTGGAATTTATATGAATAACTGCTATAATTTTCTTATGCTTAGTCATAGAGCAATTTGAGGAATTTTTACGTTGTTCACGTCGAAATGAAACTTTTTAAAATAATAATTTGAACTTAAAAAAAAATGTACTTCAATTATAGTAATTACGAAACCAGGCAGCTGAACTCTTTGACGTCCAATGTCTAGTGAGATTATTTACTTGAAATTTCCCAGATCACCCGATCAATTTGAATTCCGAAACCAAATTTTTTTGGTTGATTCCCAAATTTTAGTCTCTAATTCACAATTCCTAAAATATGAAGTTAATACTTTAATATTCTGGAGAATTAGAACGTTCCTAATTAATTAAATTAACTCTAATACTGAAAAATCTAAATCACTTTATGTTCGTAGATCTTTCAACCTCTACCATCTAAGCTGTAAAACATAAATCCAAATGTTAGTTTTATCTTTTACGATAGGCTTTTCGCAGCAATGTTTTTCTTTTCATGCCAAGTCTGAATAAAGCTGGAGTCTTTAAATGAATATATTGCTTGCTATATCGGTTCTGTTAACGTTTGAATATTTAAGAAGGTTAAATGTTGTATATAACAAAAACATTTATTATATAGAACATGGCGGGCCTATATAATTAAATACTTTTCGTTTAAAAACAAACTCAAATCAGAATGGATTTCATCGAGATACCATCATACCAACCACGTACATAAAATCAATAATATATTATTTACATAAATTATTTCTCTTATTCCTGACCTATGTATTTGATCGTCCTTCGTGTAATCTTCATTGGTTTTCTTTTGTTTCTGCCATGTGTATAGATGGGTTATTATATTTTACAAGATTATAATAAAATAACATGGTGGGAACTTTGTTTGATATCTAAGGATGTGAACTATGAAAAAAAAAACAAAAAGGAATATTTGATAGATTATCATCGAGGAAAGACAAATTTTAGAGAAACATATATAGAATTAAAGTTGTTAAGCGAATTATTTGGTGAACTATACTATTATTTTACTGGTTTTTAGATGTAAAGGATGTGTCATCGTTTTACTTAAGAAATTAGGAAAAAGGAATGACTAAAATTAGGCCACCAAACAAACAATGAGAAATGGAGAAAAAGGGCAACAACAACAACCACAGTAGCGAGGATCCATCGTACACCACTCGTCTCACCAAACCCTCTTTTCCTTCTTCAGAGCTCATCTGGGTCCCACTTTACATTTTCACCAAACCCCTTTCCTGTTGCTGTCCAAATCAGACACAACTTCAATCAAACACACAAACCTAATCAATGCACGTCATCGGATTATTAGACTATAATATATGTATTATTCACGAAGGAAGAAGTTTAGAAAGAATTAGGTGGATTCTATAACACGTCCATCCTGAGCCCAACAAATTTCTTGCCCACAACTCCACAAGGCCCAGCCAATTCTCTCTTTTTCGTTGTTGTGTGCGTGTGTGTATTATGTGTGCTGGTGTACACATCGCCTTCCTCACGGCTCACTAAACCTAGCCACCATTGTTAAAAGAGACAGAGCAGCAGCAGTAGTCGCGCTCCCACCGTGAACCCCTCTTGCCGTCGCTTCCTTCCTCTTTGCCATCGTCTTCTATTTCTTCTTGCGTTGTCCCCGAGAGTGACGTTTCGCCCTTTCACCTCCTCCGATCGCCGTCGCTGTTTACCTCGGACTGATTATCACCGGAGGATCTTACCGTCACCGCAGGAGCCACTGCAAACCACCGCTGACCCGATCCGAGCAAAGTTAGGGTAAGCCCTAGTTCTTGCTTGTGGAACAAGTTCCCTCCCTCTCTCTTGCAGAACTGACAAACCCGTTAATATTTTATATGAACAATTTAAATTAAGCAATTAGTCTATATTGATTTTCATAAATCTAAAATTGCATTTGTTTAAACGAAAAATATGAAATAAAATAGATAGTGCAATAAATAATATATTAAACTTTATATTCATATTATATAATCATAATATAAATACAAACTAGTCTATTGTGGATGAGTAGATTTTGCTATTGTCAAGGATTGTTATTCTAGTCATTTGGGCTTGGTTGAGTTAGGGTTCAGTAAGACCTTATGAGCTATTTATTGCTCGGTGAGTTTGTAAGTTTGTAACCACTCGCCGCTTAGTTAAATTTAAGGTTATATTGTTATTCTTCGGATTGTATATTTGTATCTATTTGAATAACTAATTTTAAATTGTCTGTTTCGTATTAATTCATCAATCATTTTATAGTTGTTCTCAATAGTAACTTTAAGTTTATTAAGAAAATTATTAATGTAAGGAGTTATTTTATTCGAAACCAGTTCCATATGTTATACAATCTTGAAGATGTGTAAGAATGTTTTTAAATTTCAAAATCTGTGAAGTGAATCGTATGCAGTTCTTGAGATCATATAATTCTCAATCCATCCGTCAACCTTATTTATTAATTTTTAATGTTGGAAAGTTAACTCTTAATGTTATCTTATCACCAGAGTTGAAGTTGATTAGATGGTAGAGACTAGAGAGGTTTTTATTGGTGTGATCTTTTAGATCATGATTTTCGAAGCTAATGTCAGTGATATCAATTTTTGAGCTTTAGGCGAGGTTGAAGCTTTTTGTTCTTAATCAGACACTCGCTAATTTATTTCAGGGGCAATAAACTTTGATATTTGTGACAATTGTAAACTAAAAGAAAAGCACAATTTGCCAATACAAAAGCTGATCGGTTAAAACATACTTACATGGAGGATCAATAAAAGACTGAGAAAAACATATAACGTGTTAATATTACAAAATAAGAAATCCCCAAAAATTGGAAATTCACCAAAAAAACATGTTCCAAAATATTTATCAACTAATGATTCGATTAAATTCAATCTCATCGATGCAATTGATTTGACGTTCATTGCTGTCAGTGCATGTCACTTGTCACTTTTACTTTATAAATCACAGATGATAAAAATCATATATTAACAATACACTATATATAAGCGAACGACCTAAAAATGGCCAGGGAGGGATCACTACGTCTCCACTGGGATATAAGTTATAAAGTTGAGATGCATTAGCATTAGAGAGAGCAATAAAATTATTCTAAAGAAAAATAAAAAAATGACGAGAAGAAGATAGAATATAATTTGGTTTACCAACCAATTGTGAAAATCACATCTGGGATTTTTTTTTTTTTTTGAAAAAAAAAGAGGTTTGGAACCACCTCTTCCCCCAAGGAAGGATGTGAAAGCCTTGGTGGCTAACGAGGTTTGAACTATAGTTTCTCCGTATTGGGGATATCCCTCAAGAGCCAGTAGCCCACCACCGCGTGGTTCACATCTAGGATTTACGAGACAGTTTAAGACTTTCAGTCGATTCTAGTCATGAACCCCGACTTTAGTCCTGCTGAGTCCCGACTTTAGTCGATTCTAGTCATGAACTCTGATCTGATGCGAATTTGGATTATCTAAAGTAAAAGAAAAAATTAATACACAATAATAATAAAAATAACGAGAAGATTATCCTTCAAAAACGAAAAGTTGGAGTTTGCTAAAGTCCAGACACTTGTTCTATCATATTCACAGTGTGTATATAGTACTCTTTATCCAAGATTCAGATCTCAAGATTGCCCTAAGTTACATTTCAAAAATAAAAAAAATGATTGCCCTAAGTTATTTAACGATAATGATAAGATCCAACTTACTTGTTTTTAAGATTGAAAACTAAAATGATTAACGAAACTTACTTTTACTTTATAAATCAACGTCGTGAAATAATCCAACAACATGCATACAAAATAAATGGTTTAGTTTGTCGGAATGTTCACACAGTAAAAGAATCTTGTCATGCAATGTTTGCCTCTAAACAAAAAATATACAAACTGATCCAAATGGAAAACATACAAATTCAGTTTAACTATATAAAATAATAAATATTTCGAATACCATTAGGTGTGAAACCTACTAAAAGAAAAGAAAACGAAGAGAAGATTCTATCGCCTATTGGGAAAGGCAAAAGAAGCATACTCCATTTTAATAATGCAGGGGATCATTAGTCGATGCGACAATGTTTTAGGAAGACGATCAAACAGTTAAAACACTCTCTAATCTTCCAAAACCCGATTATGTCATCTTCTCAACGTTTGACCATTTCCTAACTTTGCCGGAGCATTTTTATTTTATTTAAAAAACGAAAATTTTGACTCAATGCAAAGATTACTTATTCAAAAGATTCATATTTTTAAGTCATTTTAAGCATTTTTTACAAAATAATTATCATCGTAGCACAGTTTATAAACTGCAAGTCCACAACATTATAATAATTATTAATTCTAAATGAAAACAGTATACATGGGAATTATTTTTAGTGGGGTAAATGGAAAACACTATTCGATCTGATCAAATTCTATTTAAAATTCTCTGTAATTTTGCTGAGAGTTGAACCCTCAATTTTTATTCTAATACCAAAACTATTTCTCCGTCTACATGACACACTCAGAAACAAACTCCAACAAACAGTCCGTATTCGGATATTATGGATATTCTACAAACATTTGAATTTTTCTTTTTTGGCGCTGAGTTTGGAATTAACATGATTTTAATTGTTTTTTGAAAAATGTTTCGTTTAGTTAATTTGTATAAATTTTCTAAAGATCATATAATAAAAAATAGAATTTTCAAAAGTTATGAAAAACAAATATATCAAAATTTAACTCAAATTATAATTTTACTTTTAATCAAGATCAATTTGTTATAAATTAGCATAAAATCTGTAAGCTAATTGAACCTTTTAATTTGATTGGGTTTAATCCAGAAAAAATAATACTCTTGTTTTTATGATTCTCAATTCAAAAATGTTCGAATTTTTCTAAGCTTTGATCTCTATTTTAAAAAAAAAATAGAAATGGGATAAAATTAGCATATGACATTGGACCCTAATTGATATATATAAATCCTTAAACAAAATTTATTCGAATCTAACTACAAAGATCATATAACTTGAAGATGCTTTATTTAAATTTACCTACAAAATCTTTTAACCACTTGTATTTACCAACTTTAATTATAACGTTTATCCACAATTTTATATTGCTACCTTACTTTCTTAATATGAATATGATAGGATGTACACATTTTCGTCTACATCATTATTAGTCAGAAAAAGATTACAAGTACTTTACTCAAATTAAACATGTTATAATGTCAATAACATTAGGAATGCACACCAAAACATTAGACATGGCATATGTGAAGGTCTTATTTTGGGAATACTGTCACGTGTGTCCCACTTCTTTGAGTCACTAGGGTCTATTTATATATGGTTAACGATCAATTTTTTCTCCGGAAAGTATTTAATGCTGTTTATTTTTCTTCTTCTTTAGGATACCAAAACAATTCAACGTATACAGTAATGCACGATATCGGTTTAAAATATAAATCTATCTTATAATATCTATTTGTTGACAAAACAAAGTCAAGAATCTTGACCCAAATCAAATAGAATATAAAAAAATGAAGTCAAGTATATATATCCCGAATAAAAACTGTATCTCGATATAATTAAGATATTGATCAGATTCATGTTTAGCGTACGATATTTCAGAATCACGAAGTTTTAGAATATTATCGTTTTTTTATCAGGTCACAAATTAGTACTGTAATCATTTATTTTTTCCCTTAAATAAACATGTGGATAATTAAGAAACTGCTGCTTCGAATTTAAAAAACAAAGAGAATGTCGTTTATTTAAATTCCGAAAATTCGAAACGACACCGTTTGATGGGCTTGAAAATCCTCTAGAGTATGGAAAGTTGGACCACGCATCAATTGTGAAAGGATCTGGACCATTAAATTAAATTTAAAGCAATACGAACCGTTAGATGATAAAAACTCGAAGCCAGTAGAGTCCAGTCGAAGATGGACCCCATATACCACCTTTTAACTTCTTTTACCTCTCTCTCTCCACTGCTGTGCAAGCTGCTCACATAAAAAGCAAACACTTAACGAGGAAGAAACAACATCATCTCTTCACGCCCCTCTCAAATTTTTAATTTTTAATATTTTTTGGTTTTGATATTTGCTTCCACAATCATTTTTTTTTCCATTTAGCAACAGATCTCTCTTAAGAGTTTAAGACAGTTTGAGAAGTAATTAAGTTTAGGTTCTGTTTCTGGGAATTTTCCTTTTTTCCACTTTTCTGAGATCACACTCACTTTATTTCTTTATCTCCTCTCTTTATTTATCTCCATTTTTATGTGAAACTGTTGCTAAGTGTTCATTCCCGAGCAGGAGATGGTGAGAATCTCACTGCTTTTGTTGTGTCTACTAGTTTCCACTTGTCTCTTCACTTCTTCATCTGCCCAATCTCCAGGTTATTGACTGTTTTTTACTACCTTTCTGATGTTGTTGATTCTAGTTTGTTTTGATGTAAGTGTAAACAAAGGGTTTTGAAACTTTTGCCTTTTGTTTTACAAATCTCAAGAGCTTTGGTATTTGTATTTGTTAGTCCCTTGAGTTGGAGTTTTTGTGTGTTTAGTTGGATTGTAGTAGAGAAAGATGGAGTCTTTGTGGGAATTGAAGTCAATTCTAACATAAAGAATGAAACTTTTTTTGTTGTTGTTGTTGTTGATAAGGGCAGCTTTTGTGAGCTTGGATTGTGGAGGTGCAGAGCCGTTTACTGATGAACTTGGACTTAAATGGTCACCTGATAATCATCTCATCTTTGGAGAAACAGCTAAGATATCGTCAGCTAATGAAACGAAAACTCAGTACACGACTTTGAGGCATTTCCCTGCTGATTCAAGAAAATACTGCTACACCCTCAATGTCACTAGCAGGAATCGATATCTTGTGAGAGCCACTTTCCTTTACGGTAATTTCGACAGCAACAATGTGTATCCCAAGTTCGATGTCTCCCTTGGGGCTACTCATTGGACGACCATTGTTATCTCCGAGGCCGACATCATGGAAAAGGCAGAGCTGGTGTTTCTGGCTTCAAGTCCTAGTGTCAGCGTTTGTATGTCGAATGCCACAACGGGGCAGCCGTTTATATCCACCCTTGAGCTTAGACAGTTGAATGGTTCGATGTATTTCACCGAATATGAAGACCGGTTTCATCTGAGTGTCGCTGCACGGATAAACTTCGGTGCAGAAACTGAAGATCCTGTGAGGTCAGTTCATAATCTGTTTGTTGTGTCCACATTGTGCTATTTCTACAGGATGAGTGTAAGAAAATGAGTTGGTTATTGCAGGTATCCGGATGATCCGTATGATAGAATATGGGAATCTGATTTGCTAAAAAAAGCTAATTATCTTGTGGATGTTGCTGCTGGGACCAAGCGAGTGTCGACCACATTGCCAATCGAAACCGGTGGCAATGACAAACCGCCACAGAAGGTTATGCAGACGGCTGTGGTTGGAACAAACGGGTCGTTAACTTACAGGATGAATCTCGAGGGCTTCCCTGGTTATGGTTGGGCATTCACATACTTTGCTGAACTCGAGGATTTGGCTGAGGACGAGTCAAGGAAGTTCAGATTAGTTCTACCTGATCAGCCTGACTATAGCAAAGCTATTGTTAACATCAAGGAAAATACTCAGAGGCCGTACCGGGTTTACGAGCCTGGCTTCCCTAACATAACCCTTCCTTACGTGCTGAACTTTCGATTCGCCAAAACGGCTGATTCTTCTAGAGGACCTATTCTGAATGCCATGGAGATAAGTAAATATCTGCAGAAAAGTGATGGTTCAGTAGATGGTGAGTTTACATTTGTTGTCGGTTTACGCTTTACTGTTGTAGTGTTCACATTTGATGGCTCCCAAAATGATTGCTTGTATTGCAGCAACTGTTATGGCTAATGTGGCATCTCTATATCCTTCAACTGCTTGGGCTCAAGAAGGGGGCGACCCATGCTTACCGTCACCGTGGTCGTGGGTGACATGCAATTCTGATCCTCAACCAAGAGTTGTTACAGTGTAAGGATGTCTATCTGTTATTTGAAGCATTTCCACGTATTTTGCTTGCTATCTGTTATTTATTTGAAGCATGTGCATCTTTTAACTATGTTACGGTTCATTATAATCCTTTGCCTGATATAACTGCAGAAAGCTATCTAATATGAACTTGACGGGAGATATACCTTCTGACCTGACGAAATTGACTGGTTTGGTTGAGCTGTAAGTTAACTTATCTCTTAGACTTTTGTATCTTTGGTATTTCTGTTATTGATGTTGCAAGTTTTGTCGTTGTCAGGTGGCTTGACGGGAATTCCTTAACTGGTCCAATACCGGATTTCTCTCGGTGCACAGACCTGAGGATAATGTATAAAAAACACTCTCTTTCGGACTTTGAATTGTCTATTGGTTTTATATAAAACAAATGATGGGACAAAAATGTTTTTCTGTGGCAGACACCTTGAGAACAACCGACTAACGGGAAAGATCCCTTCCTCGTTGTCGAAACTCCCAAATCTGACGGAACTGTAAGCTACTTAAAAAAGGATATCTTTTTCTTTATTGACATTTTTACTCGTATGGTGGAAAATGATATGTGTATTCTACATCACCTGACCTGCATGATGATTGCAGGTACCTGCAGAATAATATGTTAACGGGGAAAGTACCATCACGCCTCAAAGACGTGATCTCGAAGTAAGTATTTTGTCCCAATCAAGTACAGAGTCAAACTGCTTTAGCATAAAATGGTTCCTAGTAAGCTCATGAATTCGTCTATCTTTGTGTTTTGCAGCTTCTCTGGTAACGTTAATCTTTCACAACGTGGAGATAAAGGGAAGAAGCTCGGTGTCATCATTGGTGCATCAATTGGTGCTACTATTCTGCTAATGGCCACCATCATTTCTTGCATCTGCATGTGCAAAGCAAACAAGAATAGCAAGAGGAAAACTTCAGGTATTTGTTATTTTCTTACAATTAGACCTGTTTTCTTGTGTATCATGATTATAACGTACTTGCCCTTTGTTTTCACAGCAGAGTTTCCTAATCGTCCCTCGCATGTTCAAAGAGCTTCATCTACCATGAGTGAAGCTCATGGAGACGCTGCACATTGCTTCGCACTTGATGAGATTGAGGAAGCTACAAATAAGTTTGAGAAGAGAATTGGGTCGGGAGGTTTTGGAATCGTATACTACGGTATAACGAAAGAGGGGAAAGAGATTGCGGTGAAAGTTCTTGGAAATAATTCATACCAAGGAAAGAGAGAGTTCGCAAATGAGGTATATACGCCGTTATATAACCCATGTCAATATGCACCAAGTATCAAGCCTTTTTTGTTCTTAGGATGTGTTCTGGTTTGTTCAGGTTACATTACTCTCAAGGATACATCATCGAAACCTTGTGCAGTTTCTTGGTTATTGCCAAGAAGAGGGAAAAAATATGCTCGTGTATGAGTTCATGCACAACGGGACTTTGAAAGAGCATCTTTACGGTAACATATCTTCTCAAACTTCATGTTGACACAAAGATAGAAGCCTTTTGCTTTAACTTTACGTTAACAAGCGTTTTCTTTTTTCAGGTGTGGTACCGCGTGACCGGAGAATCAGTTGGATTAAACGGCTTGAGATAGCTGAAGATGCAGCCCGAGGTCCGTGAACCTTACTACAAAGCAAAAACAGAAAGAGTTCTTGATCTTTAATCCAAGCATTTTTTCGGTATCTGATTTTGTTGGTTTTGATTGTGTTTCTGTAGGGATCGAGTATCTGCACACAGGGTGTGTTCCAGCGATCATACACAGGGATCTCAAGACAAGTAACATCTTACTCGATAAACACATGAGGGCAAAGGTTTCAGATTTCGGTTTATCGAAGTTCGCAGTTGACGGGACCTCACATGTCTCCAGCATTGTCCGTGGCACAGTTGGATATCTAGACCCCGAGTAAGCTAGACGTGAAACCAACGCCAAGAACTTACATCACATATCTTAGTTTGAAAACTAACATGTATCCCTTATTTGATATTTGAAGGTACTACATATCACAACAGTTAACAGAGAAGAGCGACGTATATAGCTTTGGAGTAATTCTACTTGAGCTTATATCCGGACAAGAAGCCATATCGAATGAAAACTTCGGTGTCAACTGCCGGAACATAGTCCAATGGGTTAGTTTCGTTTTCTTGTTTTCTTTTTGGTTCGTCCGGTTTTCAGTTCTTGATTATTCGGTTAATGTAGGCCAAGATGCATATAGACAACGGGGACATCCGAGGGATCATTGATCCAGCACTAGCGGAAGACGATTACAGTCTCCAGTCAATGTGGAAGATCGCAGAGAAAGCATTGCTGTGTGTGAAACCTCACGGGCACATGAGACCATCGATGTCAGAGGTGCAAAAGGATATACAAGACGCGATAAGGATAGAGAAGGAAGCATTGGCGGCGAGAGGAGGAATATCAGACGAGTTTTCTAGGAGCTCGGCACATTCGTCGTCACTCAACATGGGAATGCATGACTTGGCAGGTTCGCAGAATTATGTCTCCATTGATGAATCTGTCTTGCAGCCAACAGCTCGGTAGTAGGATTCGGCTTTTGTACAGATGCATCACTCTCTCACGTCTTTTTTTAGCCTTTCACGTGGTCTGGTCCTTTTTATAACTGATCTCCTTTTTTTTGGAGCTTAACACTTATGTTTTTGGAGACTCGAGCTTACAAGAAATGCTTCGAGTCTGGATTTTTTTTTAATTTTTAAGACTAGAGCTTTGGTAATTTTATTTGGGGTTGTGAAATACTGAAATATTATGTTTTTTCACATTTTCCACTCATTTATTTATTTTAAAAAAAACATGCAAACGGCAAGCGATCGCAAGCCCAAGGTCTGTTGGTCTTGTAATCTTCTGACGGTATTTTTTGTTTTTACATGGTTCGATTTTGACTTGATATCTAGACCCGGTGTTTGGGCCAAGTTCACAAACATTATAATTCTATCTCATGAATGGCTCTTCATACCGACATCTGAGGGTAAGTGATCCGGAACAGCCTTTAACTATCAACTTACCAAGTAGAATAAAACTTTGGTACCATTAATCTAGAATAACTCCATCACATGTATGCTTACAACATTCATAGCAGATGAAAATTTCAGATTCCGGGGGTGAGGGCCTCACTCAATAATTCATAATCAGTTTACTGTAGATGTCATTTAATTTAGGTGTGTCATACGGGAGGGAAACCGTCTATCTAATTAATTTAGAATAACACTTTAGAACTAACCTTTAGTTAACGTGTTATTAACAATAATGCCACTGCTTTTTACTCTTTCGCTTAGAAGGTTCATTAAGGGTATTAATGGAATAAAAGAAATGCTTAACTACTCTAATTAACCACATTCTCTCGGATATTAATGATAACCGTTACTACATTTTAATCAAACATCAACAAGGTTATTAATGTATCACCTTATCTATTCACCGCCTATTTTACTTTATGTTTATGATTCTATATAGATTACATCTCGGATTTCATGATTCCATTTCACCATTGCTTCGAGTAATGAATCAAACCACTGAATATACCTAAGTCATAATTAAAAAAATAAGCATTAGCATTATGTTACCACATACAATATCAAAAAATGAAAGTTTCTATTCAAATTAATCTATGTCTATACATTCTCAAAAACCAATTACAACCACGATTCCCTTTAAAAAATCAGAACATGTTATTATTTAACCGAATATTCCATGACTTGGATTTTTTGAACTTATATTACGCACAACCCCCTAACTGCTCAAATCCTATATTCTCGACCAACTTCCCACTCTAAATAACTTCCCCGAAATCTACGCATCCCATTAAGTGTGACTGAGCATATATAACTTCCTACTTTCAACATAGTTCATCTTCTCTGAGCACCACGTTAGTTTGCACTATGAAAAACACAAATACAAAAATGGTCGTTGGCAGAGGTTTTACTAACCTCAAAGACATAAAGCCGTTCAAAACAAGGTGGAGAATCAATGTCAAAGTTCTTCATACTTGGAAATCATCAAGTGATCATTCTGGAGAGATGCTGGAAATCATTTTCGCAGATGCAAGTGTAAGTAATACAATAGATGATTTCCAAAAGCACAATATTTGATATTTTTCAAGTATCAAACACGATTTC
>KE155018.1:120665-139225 GCA_000411075.1 Sisymbrium irio | reverse complement strand
ATTTACGTATCAAGAGAGAAGAGTAAAGTTTCACCACATCATTTCAAAGCCGGTGCTCTTAACACTTTGGTAAATCACCTAAACCCTACCTTTAACCGGTTTTTAATCTGGTTAAACAAAGTTTCGATTTAATATTGTTAGCTGATTGCATGTTTTCTTTCCTTTATAGCTACGAGTATCTGGGGTGATGACGAATTCACCAGTCATTCTAACACTAGACTGTGACATGTACTCGAACGATCCTGCCACACCGGTCCGTGCCTTGTGTTATTTAACCGATCCTAAAATTAAATCTGGTTTAGGTTTTGTACAGTTTCCTCAAAAATTTCAAGGAATAAGCAAGAATGATATATATGCATGCGAGTACAAACGCCTCTTCGACGTCAATATGATTGGGTTTGATGGGCTTATGGGCCCGAATTACGTGGGAACTGGCTGTTTCTTCAATCGACGAACTTTCTATGGGTCTCCGTCTAACTTGATTTCGGCTGAGAGAGATGAACTTAGTCCCAATCGGATTGCGGATAAATCCATCGAGGCCAAAAGTGTTGTGGCCTTGGCACAAAGTGTAGTTGGATGTAACTACGAGCACAACACCAATTGGGGATCCAAGGTAAGAAGAAATCATCCCTCACAGATTAGCTTGATCTACTCTTGTTTTCCATTTGTTATCAACTTATACGTAATCGTTAAAACTAAACAAAGTTAATTGATTTGAAATAGTTTTTTTTTAATTGTTTAACGTGTATATATATATGCACCAGTTATAAGAACAATCTTAGATAAATGAGATTTCTTCATTTAATCATATATGAAACATAGATACTATCCTCTTTCATAGTATATAGAAAGCCTAATGAAGTAATGATAAGTCTTTTAAGACAATTATTAGTTGTTATTCGATATTTCTAATATCTTTTTAGTTGGCTATACTATATAAGTATAACATTAATTTATTATTTAAAACAATGTAGATTGGATTCAGATATGGATCTTTAGTAGAAGACTACTACACAGGTTATAGACTACATTGTGAAGGATGGAGATCAGTTTTTTGTAGTCCCAAAAGAGCAGCATTTTGTGGAGATGCCCCTAAAAGTCTAATTGATGTAGTGAGCCAACAAAAAAGATGGGCGATTGGGCTTCTTGAAGTCTCCATCTCAAGATACAGTCCCCTCATATACGGAATCAAATCAATGGGTTTGTTAATGGGTGTGGGCTATTGTCAATATGCATTTTGGGCGTTTTGGGCAATTCCTCTTATCGTATATGGATTCTTGCCCCAACTTGCACTTTTATTTGGGATTAGCGTCTTTCCCAAGTCATCTGATCCATGGTTTTGGCTTTACATCTTCTTGTTCCTTGGCGCCTATGGGCAAGATCTACTAGACTTCGTATTGGAAGGAGGAACCTTTGGCGGATGGTGGAATGATCAAAGAATGTGGATGATAAGAGGATTCACTTCATTTCTCTTTGGCTCCATAGAATTTACTCTTAAAACCCTAAACCTCTCCACGCATGGATTCAACGTCACCTGCAAAACCAATGACGATGATGAACAGAGCAAGAGGTATGAGAAAGAGATCTTTGATTTTGGTCCCTCTTCGTCCATGTTCTTGCCCATGACTACTGTCGCGATCGTAAACCTCCTTGCCCTCGTCTGGGGGGTTTATGGCTTTTTCAATCGAGGAGAAAGAATCGTCCTTGAACTGATGTTGGCGAGTTTTGCCACGGTGAATTGCTTGCCAGTCTATGAAGCTATGATGTTGAGGAAAGATGCCGGTAAATTACCAGAAAGGGTAAGTTTCTTGGCTGGGATCTGCACATTTGTTCTTATTGTGTCAAGTTACTTCGTCCTCAAGTAATTGTATCCATTAGGTTTATGTAATTTCATTTACAACATGAGTGACGAGGAACATTAAAATAATGTGAAGAAATTTCCTATCTATGATTAAAATCTTATCTAGTTTGACTCTGTTTTTCTCTCAATTCACTTTTAAATAGGAATTGAAAACTCTTGTCACATGTTAAAGGAACATTAACACAATTTTAGATTGTTCTCTTCACCACAAAAAAAAAAACTTGTTGAAGGATAAATAATCTAACAAACGATAAGGTACTCTTTAAGAACGAAAACTTGATTAGACACTGAAATCGAATGAACTAATTTGTTGAGTTTGCAAGAACATAGACATGAAATCTTAGTTAATTAGTGTTGATGAGTGGGTGAATAATGTAAAATCAGACGAAATTAAAAAGAAAGCAATGTTTCGAAGATGTTGTATCATCACGTTCTTGGATTTGTTTTTGTTTTCTTCTGACTAGATAGATATGGTACCTATAAGATATATTTTATACTATGATTTAGTGGCGCAACATCAAGAGTCGAATAACATTTAATAAAATATTTTATCGTTTAACAATATTGATATATAACAATTTACGTTTGCTATTTTTTGTTGTCATATATATCATCTAAATATATTAGTTTTAAAATTCTATTTATTTATCATATAATAATGTTAATTTCCAATTTTTGTTTGTATAAACAAATTAACTTTTATTACTTATTAATCGTATAACAATTATAAATTCAATAACTTTAGCTATTCGTTAACAGTATTTGGTGATAATGCTTGCATTATTAATTTTGTTAATATCAAACGACATAATGTAGCGAGATAAGAAGTTGATTAATTGTTAATATGAGTATGACTGTCTGAAACATTTTGTCCACTTAATCTATAAAATAGTGTTGTCAGAAACTTAATTTTGAAAGTATCTATTGATAAGAGAACAAAATTACTGAAAACAATTTAAAAATTTTTAGGTACACACATCTGTTTACATTGTTTGCAAATATAGTGTTTGTCCATTATTGATATCTTCTGCTAAAAGTTAAGCAATGAGCATTTGCGTCACGTGATGAAGACAACCCCAGTCTTTGGTCCATTTTATATGTGACATTTTCGCGTCTTTTTCAAGATAGAGAATTGAAACTTGGTTTCTCCATTGAAAATGTCAATAAAATAAACAATAGTAGTATTTATCCTATAGTATATAGTTTTTTGTCAACATTTATCCTATATATAGTTAACTGCTATATATAGTATTTTCTCTAAAACCATTTATTTTCATCATAATTAAAGATGGAACCTCAGAGAAAACGATCCACAACCCTTCACACGTATCATCCGTGCCGGCGTACCATTCCATACAGAATATACGCCGTAATTCACACGTGTGGCATTATTGTCCTCATATACCACCATGCACACTCACTTGTCATAGCAGACAGAACTCTAATAACATCTCTTCTTTTCATCTCCGATGTCGTTCTCGCCTTCATGTGGGCCACCACAACGTGTCTCCGCTTTAACCCGGTTCATCGGTCTGAGTACCCCAAGAATTATGTAGCTAAACCGGAGGAGGACTTTCCAAAGCTTGACGTGTTTATATGCACGGCTGATCCGTACAAGGAGCCTCCGATGATGGTGGTGAACACCGCCTTATCAGTGATGGCCTACGATTATCCGTCTGATAAGATCTCGGTCTACGTATCTGACGATGGCGGATCCTCGTTGACTTTGTTTGCTTTGATGGAGGCTGCCAAGTTCTCTGAGCATTGGTTGCCTTTTTGCAAGAAAAATAATGTTGAAGATCGGTCCCCTGAAGTTTATTTCTCATCAAAATCACATTATAGGACTGATGAAGCTGCTAATCTTCAGGTATTATAACAAATATATAGTACGTAAAGATATTAATGTTTTATTATACTAGAGAAACAACATAAGTATTGTACATCAGTCGACATACAAAATATTTATTGTACGGTGAAACAGACGATGTATGAAGATATGAAGACAAGAGTAGAACATGTTGTGAGGAGTGGCAAACTTGATCCTTCTACAACATTTGATCAATTTTATGAAGTCTTCGATTTGTGGGCCCATAATTTCACACGTCATGACCATCCTACTATTATTAAGGTATTTGTAACTCAAATATAATTCTCTGGAGTCTGGAGCTATAGCACTATATTAGCTATGTAGTACAAGTTTCAATACAGTAAGATCTCAATAATTTAATTCGTGGGTGTGTAGGTGCTACAAAATAACGATACAGAGATAATGCCAAACCTAATCTATGTTTCAAGAGAGAAGAAAAGAACTTCACCACATCAGTTCAAAGCCGGTGCTCTTAATACCTTGGTATCCAATAAACCCTACTTTCAGTTTGTTTAGCTAGCGTTTCGGTTCAATATTAATATTTCGTTAACCACGAGTTTTGTTTTCATTGTAGTTACGAGTATCTTCTGTTATGACGAACTCACCAGTCATTCTAACACTAGATTGTGACATGTACTCAAACAATCCAACAACGCCGCTGCATGCTTTGTGCTATTTATCAGACAAAAAGATCAATTCCGATTTAGGATTTGTGCAGTTTCCTCAGAAATTTCAAGGAATAAACAAAAACGATATTTACGCATCCGAGCTCAGACGCTCCTTTGTCATCAATATGGTTGGGTTTGATGGGCTTATGGGTCCAAGTTACGTGGGCACTGGGTGTTTCTTCAATCGACGAGCTTTTTATGGACCTCCCACTAATTTGATTTTACCTGAGGTAGATGAGCTTGGACCGAATTGGATTGCTGATAAGCCTATTAAGGCTCAAGATGTTTTGGCATTGGCACACGATGTAGCAGGATGTAACTACGAGCGCAATTCCAATTGGGGAACCAAGGTTAGATTTTAATAATTTTCCAAGCTTCGTGATGTATAATTTTTGTTTGTTTGTGTACATATATAGATATCATGATGTCGTTCAAATAGGGATCATTAGTAAAAGACTACAACATAGGCTATCATCGTTTATGTCAACTGACTAGGAGATGTAGCCCAGTAGTGGTTAGTGACCACCCTACATCATTACATCACTACTTAGAGATTAAACCGACAAAGCATTAATATTGTTGACAAAATAAGTGTACGTGATGAACTAGTTATATAGAAATATAGAACGATAAGTTCTCCAATCTTAGATAATGGAGTTAATCTATATTTAGAAATGATATTTGATTTTTATTATTTATATTAAAAAAGAGAATATCCTATTTCATAATAGATAAACCAAACATAGGTCTTATTAGAAAATATTAATCATCTTTCAGCATTCATAGTATCATTGATTTTGGTTATTTATATTATCTAACTCCAAATCAATCATTTGAAACTATGCAGATTGGATTCAGATACGGATCTTTAGTAGAAGACTATTACACTGGATATAGACTCCATTGTGAAGGGTGGAGATCAGTCTTTTGCAGTCCCAAAAAAATAGCATTTTATGGAGATTCTCCAAAATGCCTAATTGATGTAGTGAGCCAACAAAAGAGATGGACCATTGGACTTCTTGAAGTTGCCTTCTCGAGATATAGCCCTATTACGTATGGGGTCAAATCAATGGGATTACTAACGGGCATAGGCTACTGTCAATATGCATTTTGGGCGTTTTGGTCAATCCCTCTTTTCATCTATGGATTCCTGCCCCAGCTTGCCCTCCTCTATGGAGTTACCGTCTTTCCCAAGTCACTGGATCCATGGTTTTGGCTTTACATCTTCTTGTTCCTTGGTGCATATGGGCAAGATCTATTAGATTTTGCATTGGAAGGAGGAACTTGTCGCGGTTGGTTGAATGATCAAAGGATGTGTTTGATTAGAGGATTCTCTTCATTCATCTTTGGCTTTATAGAATTCACTCTTAAAACTTTAAACCTTTCCACTCATGGATTCAACCTCACTAGCAAAGTCAACGATGATGACAAACAGAGTAAGAGATACGAGCAAGAGATCTTTGAATTTGGGCCCTCTTCGACCATGTTCGTCCCCATTACGACGGTGGCGATCGTCAATCTGCTTGCCCTCGTCTGTGGGCTTTATGGTAGATTCGCTTGGGGAGAAGGACTCGTCCTTGAATTGATGCTGGTAAGCTTTGTGGTGGTGAATTGCTTGCCGATCTATATGGCTATGGTGCTAAGGCAAGATGATGGAAAATTACCAAAAAGTGTTTGTATCTTAGCTGGAATCCTTGCTTTTGTTGTTATTGTGTCAGGTTACTTCGTTGTCAAGTAACGGTACCTATTAGGGATTTGTAGTTTCATGGTTTTGTAGTTTCACTTACCATAAGAATTATGTATAGATTGTGGTAAACTAGAAGCAGGTAATGGTAATGTGATGTATTCTATGTAGCGAATTATATAATGATACTAAGAGATAAAAAAAACCAATAATTCGCACAATATCAATGTTGATTCCAGGGGTATCGGCTTATGTTTGATTGGCTCCACATGATCAAGTATGCCACATAAATAAAGATAAAAAAATTTCCAAGATGTTATTGTATTACCCCATGTTTTTAGATTTTATTTTTCTGCGTAGCTAGAGAATACACATACACAAATATAATATTCCGTCTATTTCTAGTTATATTTCGTACACACACATTTACGTAATTTTTTATTATTTTGGGTTTAATAATTGTGTGTGGAAGAGTGGAACTGGAGGTAGACTTCCGTTGTCTTTAGTCAATATATTGGTCCTAAAAGATAAGATTTGGGAAGATGCGTGCCGTCTTGAATGGTCAAGGCAGTGACTCTTACTGCCACATGCAATCGTCATCGAACTTCATATTGGAGAATTTTAACTTAACTTCTCATTGAAAAGGCGTCGTCACACATCATCTTCTGAAAAACAAAATATCTTCTTTGTCTGTTCTTTTTTAGTTATCCTAAGACTCGCTATAAATGTTCATTATATATATGTGGTCACTGATTTCTTCGAAACCATTTCTTTTCATTAAAAAGATGGAATTTCATACTAGTAAACACTCTACAACCCTCCACACTTGTCATACGTGTAGGCGCACCATTCTGTACAGATGCTGCGCCGTAATTCAGACGTGTGGCATCATAGCCCTCATGTATCACCATGCACATTCACTTCTCACAGGATACACAGCTCTTTTAACATCTCTTCTTCTCCTCGCCGACATCGTTCTCGCGTTCTCGTGGGCCACTACAACGTCCCTCCGGCTAAATCCGGTCCATCGGACCGAGTACCCTGAAAAATATGTTGATAAACCGGAGGAGCACTTTCCGAAGCTGGACGTATTCATATGCACAGCTGATCCATACAAGGAGCCTCCGATGATGGTGGCCAACACGGCCTTATCAGTGATGGCTTACGATTATCCATCCGATAAAATCTCTGTCTATGTATCGGACGATGGAGGATCGTCATTGACTTTGTTTGCTCTGATGGAGGCTGCTAAGTTCTCTGAGCATTGGTTACCTTTTTGCAAGAAGAATAATGTTCGAGATCGGTCTCCTGAAGTTTATTTTTCCTCAGAGTCAAGTTCTTGGACTGAGGAAGATGAAAATCTTAAGGTATTTTACTATTTATATATTATTATAATTTGCATCGCCTAATCTCTCATAATTCGCTAAATAAATTTATAAATTACTCAGAATAAGGATTTATAAGATGTAAATTACTCAGAATAAGGATTGATTAAAATGTGTCATATTGAAGTTATAAAGTAATATATATATATATATATATACATATATGTATATATAAAGTATGTAGGCTTCTAAATTAAATAAGCAAAGTATATTGTCTGAATTAAAGACTTTCAAACTAGAAGAAGGTATCTTATCCATTTAATTCCTTTTCTCTTTAGTTTCATTATAAGACTTTTCAACTAGAAGAGGGTATCTACATCAGTTAGTTCCTTCTCTCTTTAGTTTCGTTATCTAACTTTTTCAACTAGAAGAGGGTATCTAATCCTTTCGTTCCTCTCTTACTAGTACATCTCTATCTTTATTATGCAATTGTTAGCTTTTAAAACTAGATTAAGCAATTGCCTAATTCTCTGTCTCCACTTTCTTCTCAAACTTTATGGCTTTAACGCCATGGCTTGTACTATTTTTTACATCTTATAATTGGATACCTTTTAGCAAAAAAATAAAAGTACACCAAAAAGTAATCAATTTACGGTGAAACAGAGAATATATGAAGATGTGAAGAAGAGAGTAGAACATGTGGTGACTATTGGTAAAGTTGATAATGATCATGATCAGTTTCGTGAAGTCTTCGATTTGTGGGCGCACAAGTTTTCTCCTCATGACCATCCTAGTATCATTAAGGTGAAATTTAAATTTAATATATCATTTATATAACATATATTTCGAAACAAAAATTCCTACAATAAAAACTCATTTTTCTAGTAATACATATTTCATGGGTAGGTACTCCAACATAACGAGACAGAGATAATGCCAAATCTAATCTATATATCAAGAGAAAAGAGTAGAGCTTCACCACATCATTTCAAAGCCGGTGCTCTTAATACATTGGTACTGTATTCACTAAATATACACTGGTTAACTAGCCTTTCGGTTTAATCACTCGGTAACCACATGTTTTATTTTTCTTGTAGTTACGAGTATCTTCGGTGATGACAAACTCACCGATCATTTTGACACTAGATTGTGATATGTACTCAAATAATCCCACAACACCGCTTCGTGCGTTGTGCTATTTGTCAGATCCTAAGATTAATTCCGATTTAGGATTTGTGCAATTTCCTCAGAGATTTGAAGGTGTAAATAGAAATGATATTTATGCATCACAGCTCAGACGTTCCTTTGATATCAATATGGTTGGGTATGATGGGCTGATGGGCCCAATTCATGTGGGTACTGGATGCTTTTTCAATCGACGAGTTTTCTATGGGGCTCCGGATAATTTGATTTTGCCTGAGATAGATGAACTTAGACCAAATTGGATTACAGATAAGCCCATTAAGGCCCAGAGTGTTTTGGCATTGGCACACGATGTAGCTGGATGCAACTACGAGCATAACACTAATTGGGGATCCAAGGTAATTAGATAAAATAAATAAATATAAACAGTAATATAGTTGACCATGCATGACTTGTAAGTTTTAGTGTGCTAGTATAGTCGTGTCACCAGTCAGCACTCGAATTCATGTCATTAACAAGTTTTGGTTTCCATAACATTAAATTTTGTTTTTAGTTATCAAACTAAAGAAGTTCGTTTCCTAGTTGGCCGATAAGAAATAGCTCTAACTTCGTATCTTATCTTAGGTTGACTTTTCTTAATCAATATGAAACAGTAAGGTTAAAGAATTTATATCTTCGACATTCATAATATCTTTATTTTCCTCCTTGATGTATGCAGATTGGATTCAGATACGGATCATTAGTAGAAGACTACTACACAGGATTTATGCTCCATTGTGAAGGATGGAGATCAGTGTTTTGCAGACCCCAAAGAACTGCTTTCTTTGGAAGTTCCCCAAAATGTCTAATAGATATAGTGTGGCAACAAATGCGATGGTCCATTGGTCTTCTTGAAATGGCTTTTTCAAGGTATAGCCCATTCACCTATGGGTTCAAATCATTGGGCATGTTTACGGGGTTAGGCTATTGCTACTATATGGTTTGGCCGCTTTGCGCAATTCCTCTTACCGTATATGGAATTTTACCTCAGCTTGCCCTGATATATGGGGTTAGGGTATTCCCCAACCCATCAGATCAATGGTTTTGGCTTTACATCTTCTTGTCCTTGGGTGCATATGCACAAGATCTATCAGATTTTTTGTTGGAAGGAGGAACTTATCGGAAATGGTGGAACGATCAAAGAATGTGGATGATAAGAGGACTCTCTTCATTCTTCTTTGGTATAATAGGGTTCACTCTCAAAACCCTAAACCTCTCCACACCTGGATTTAATGTCACCAGTAAAGCCGACGGTGATGACGAACAGAAGAAGCGGTACGAGCAAGAAATCTTCGATTTCGGTCTCTCTTTGTCCATGTTCTTGCCCTTGGCCGTAGTGGCCATCGTTAATCTCTTTGCTTTCGTCTCGGGGCTTTACCGTCTTTTCGTCTTGGGAGAAGGACTCAGCCTTGAGCTGATGCTGGCAAGCTTCGCGGTGGTGAATTGCTTGCCGATCTATGAAGCTATGGTTTTGAGGAAAGATGATGGTAAATTATCAAAAAGTGTTTGTTCCTTAGCTTGGATACTCACATTTGTTCTTGTTGTGGTAGGTTACTTTATCCTCAAGTAACCTCGTCCGTTAGGGTTTCAGTTTTGAGAAATCAGTCCTCAAGCAGAAAGGAGAGAGAGTGAGAGAGACTATATCTATATGTAACCAGATTGTAATGTGATGGAATACATTTTGATCACATGCATGATGCATCAGCAAAATCTAGTAAAAAATTGAAGATTTACAATTTTTGTATTGATCTACTCACTAACAAAATTTGTATTTGCTTATTTCTTTCGGGTTAATGAGTCAAGCCGGTGAAGTTTGAGAAGAATCTGGATGGTCGTCATCGTCCACGGAGGTACTTTTGGCTGAGGAGACGAAGACAGAGCAGCGACAGAGAGGGCAAGTGGTGTGAGAATAAAGCCAAAGGTGAATACAATCGAGATGAAATATGTGTTTACATGAAGGCATTTCCACCAACTCTTCCTTCAACTCGAATTCTCCTAAACATACGCAACATCTGCACCAAATTTCATAAAACCAATCAAACTTTCGATCCACCAAAACAAACAAAAACCAATGATAACATTAAACATAAGGACTTGAAAATATATAACTATATTCAAATTAGGATTTTGATATTCTTGCAGACTTTTAATTGATTTGAATTTTACTGTTAAGAAATGAGGACAAAAATCTAGTGATAATAAAGGTATTTGTTGTCTAAAATCTTGATTTTGATCTTATCTGGAATTTTCAACTTTCCGTCTTTACTTTTAATATTCCTTAGCTAGAAGCAACGGCCTAAAAACAAGTTATGAACAGAGAGCATCTCAATTCGTATATTTCAACTTTCAAGAGGATAATTCTTAAGACATCTCATCAACACTATTAACGGAATTATGAAGAAGATTATTGATGATTAGAGTTCAAGCTCATGGAAATTCACAAATGGTAAGATTGAATTTGCCAAGTAGATGATATAAATTCATTCTGAATATTAAGAAACTGAGACAAAGGCGTTTGTTTCTTAAAGTGAAATTTTGAATAAAACTGGGTTTTTAGTTTTGAATAAAAATATGGTTTTAGGAAAAAAATATGTGGGGCTAAGTTGTTCTAAAAAGAGCTACTCTTTGCAGCTATATCATCGAAGTTTTTTATACACGAAGTAAGAGTGACTTACAGAGAATCTCTTGTTCCTAGTTCTTCATTGAACAAAACGGCATGAAGCTTGTCTTTGAGCTCTACTTTCACATCTAGCAAACAAACCTGCAATAAAAAACACAATCAATCTCAACACTATTCTTCATTCAACTTTATGTAACTTGATACCATGTTATTACTTATTAGCCTGTAAATACTCTTTAGCAATCTCACATCCCATGCAAAGAAAGACCCTGGCAATACTATTTCTTGAAATGAATGATTCAGCACTTTTGCATATATGTATATATCTACAGAGTCATTGTGACACTTACCGAGGGGAGGTGAGAAGAAGGCTGGTGGGTCGAGGAAACAGGAAGAATCATTGGAGAAGGAGAGGAGAGTGAAGAGGCTCTTCTCTTAAGGTAAAAAAGATAGAACAAGAGGAAGAGAATTATGGAGAATAAGATGGGAATGGAGAAGATGAAGGCTTGGTAGAGTTTGAGTTGAACTGCTTGTGGGTATAGGTGAGGTGAGATTGGTGTTTGAGGATCAACCATAACTTCAAATTTTTTTTAAAAATAAATCAAACCAAACAAAGAAATATTGAAAGGAAAAAGACCCAAATGAAAAATGAGGATTTTGATGGAAGTTGAGGGGGCACAAGAGGAGGTATATATAGATATCCTATGTATGTGTGTATCTTACAAAAAGCAGGTCACTGTGCACCCATATTGGACCGTATTGGATTTGGACTGGGATTATATAATGATATAAAATACCTAAATTGTTTTTTTTCTAGTAAATTAAAAGTAACTTTACAAATGAAATGCCTGTTTATTTACCAAATCGCAACCATATTATTTTGTTAGGTTAGAGATTTTAATTCTACGAATGCAAAATCCAACATATATCCTCAAAAACAGGGGTTAGATATGATGACATAAGAAACTTAAACTGTACATATATGACATGTGATGTGAATGTATGTTAATGTACCTCATCAGAAAGGATAAATGGTGGAAAAAGAGGGTTATATAAAATACAAGGGTATATATTCCTTATGGCTCTTTTAATATAATCAAAAGGAAACTAGTGAGTAAGCAGGTGATGAAGTTTCACTAAACAAGATGAATAGAAACTATATAATGCTTAAGGATTAGATTCAAGTGTCTCAATCCTCACTAACATGGGACCTATATAATTATAACCCATCATTTCATTTCCTGACTCATTTTGGTTATTAGATTATTTGGCACTTGCTAAGTATCAATCATAGGTTTTTCTCTGCCAAACTCTAGAATTTGTATTGACCAAGTCTACGCAATCAGTAAAAATCGATCACCAACTTCAACCAATAGGTTAAAACCACAGCAATACAACCACTTTGTTACGATGTATATCTTCTATACGATTCATTTCTTTTATTTTTCTCTTTTACTTTCGGAAAGTGGTGATTACTTAAATGAAGATGTACCTAGGGGGTCTTCACTTGGATTAGGACAAGATTCTCTACCCAAATCTAAGAATTTTCAGTTATTTATTTACAAAAATATTCGCAATAAGTCAGACAACCTACCAATATTTCTAAATTACCGAGATTATACGATTTTCACTTAGCAACACTATGTAGCATTCTCACATTTCATCCAAAAAACCAGGATTTCCTACTGAACTGAACTCAAACACAAATCAACCGCAACTTCATTTCTCAAATCTGTTAAGGAAAAGCAGACAATAATGTGTTTACACTTTATGGACAATAATTTTTCACTACCATCTTAAGCAGAAAAGTTATCTGATATCTTTTAACGACTGACACATAAACTTACCAAGATGATTGTGCCTAGGGCCCAGATAAAATATCTTGATTTAGGATTTGATTTGTGACCCACTTTGATCACTTTTTCCACCTTTTTTCTTTAGTGATAGACAGCTTTTTCTTCTTTTTTCCACGTTTGTTTATGGACAACTTGGCCCTTTTCCTCACTGATATATTTTATTAGGGCATTTATTTTTCCTTAAATTGTTCAAATGTTTAAAACGTATTAGCTAAAACTTCTCATATCATTCCAATATAATATCTGGTGGAAACAAGCATCTACGCACACAGAGACTAAGATAAGCCTACTATGGATATTGTCATAAGAATATCTTTAATCTCACTAGGCTCCATGGACTAACTTATACATATTTTTGGATCACTGGTGGTAGTGGATCCTGAGAGGTGACCTCCCTCGCTCATAGTGGGAATGATGAAAAAAGATATCACTAACTCAGATTCTAAATAGATGAGTTTGGGGATTATAAAACTACTTTATTAACTTTTGCTAAGATACAAAATATTTTTTAAAATACCCTGAACTTTTCAAATCGTTTTAAAGATCTTGGTAGGAGCAGACACATACTAACTTTTAAGGTTACAGTTGTATTCTTGTTACGATTACATGCTAAAGCTCTCTAGTCTCCTATTTCACTACAAAGAGTAAAGAGCAACAAACTTTAATATCTACAAAACCTTTGAGTAAATCTAATAGCACACATATTACTTCCTAAGTATTCACAAGAACCATCCTATCTTTTCATATTTTTAGAGTATATTCTCTAGATTGCAACACAAAAATAGACCTGCTAGGCGAATTCAAGCAATCCGGAGAAATTCCTAGTCATCCAAAATTCAACTTCTATTGACAATCAGTGATTTCGAAAGGTTAGAGTCATGGAAAGAATGAGGTATAAAGGGAAAAGTTTACCGTTTTTTAGGTGAAAATGTGATGTTGATGGTTGCTTAAATTCGAGGTCAGAACTTGGAGGTTGGTACAGATGTGTCTTCGAGCCATCATTTGTGCCAGAAAAAGAGCTGTAACCCACCATAAACTGTTGGGGATAAGCAACGTTAAAAGGTTGGCAGAGGCAAAAATCAAGTCACTACAGAACAATAAGTAAATGAAAAGCTGTCCTCTACGACCTCTAAAGAACCTGTGATGACTGTGTCATGGGACAATTTCTGATCTCTCGATGCTGTTGTCGAACAAACATAAGCCAATCGATATGAGTACTACATGTTTCTAGACCCAATTTTTTATCTAATGAATAGCTTACTTTTAGATGTAAGTTATAACCAAACGAGACAACTTTTGATCAGGAGATCAGACAGTAACTCAGTGACTTACAGACAGTTGTATCTCAGCCTTAAAAAAAATTGTACTTAGATTCTATTAAGCTTTTCAGTCTACGCCAACATAATTCCGTACTGACCTCTTGATGAAACAGACTCCATTAGGTGCCTTTTAATGGTATCGGATTCTGATGGTGCTTTTGTTGAGGACAGTGACATTTGCGGCTTATTATCAGAACATGTTCCCTACCATCGTCGGTCTTTGAAGAATGGAAAGTATCTGATTAACTGCAACGAAAAAAGAAGGTTTCATGTTCTGTTCTAGAGAGTTTTCCTGAGTTAGCAGTATGAATAAAGCTGAGATATATAAAGAACACTGAATCACAGTCAAATAAAGGCTTTAGTTTATAAGTGCAGTTGCTAGGGTCGAATAGGAGAGAAAAAAAAGATATTAGAACCTATATGACCCGTTCAGTGATGAGGATGGCCTAAGTCTAAGTTTCAAGCCTAATGTGATGTAGATGGTTCGCGCGAAATTTAAACTAGCGAGACAGAGATTCAGTGTGATTGTACGTAAAACAGTTGCCTGGAGTTCCCGTTTTTGTATAAGCAGGTAGAGTAATCATAATGATCCATCTGTGTGATTGTGTTTATAGATGCACGTTCAGTGAAATGTAGTTTATCGTTCCTTACTAATGGTAGCAAATGTGATCCAATCTCACAGTATGCTAGAAAGATATAGATTCAGTTCTGGTTTTCTGTGTATGAACCAAAATATTCTTGACCAAAAAGAATACTTTCAACCAGGAAAGAAAAGATACGGCGTTTGGCTAGTCACTATCTCCAGTAAAAAAGGGGATAAGGTCCATAAGGAAGCATGCGCACAAAGATAAGCATCGAACCTTTTGTTGTTGGGTTTACTGTTTCTGGACTTAGTGCTCCGTACTTATGCAATTCCCTCTTTTTGAGTACTGAAAAAAAAGAAAGAAAAACACATGAGAAGCCTCAAGTGCTCGCTTTTCTCACTTTTCACACAGCCAATACAATCGTTCAGTGAAGAAGTCATCATAACAAGTTAATGATAAGAGTAGAGATAAAGAGTTTAATAAAAACAGTTCAACTAAGACCAATGGCATTACCACCACCAACTCAGTTCAACTGACCAACCAATCATTTTCTCTGACATGGATTGAAACTTTACGCCCTAAATAGAGAGAGTCTCTTCTGCTAGAAACAAAATGCAAATGCGTAAATTAAGTCTAATAATTTTCAGAATGCATATCACAATGCGACTACGAGACTCGTTCACTGATTCAAGCAAAAATCCAAGAACCATCTCTAATTCTACTGAAAGCGTATTGTAAGGAAACAAACTGAAGAGCGAGATTGAGCTTAAACCTTTCTCTTCTGCCTCATGTGCCGGTCTCTTCTTCTCCGCCACTTTTTTGTTTTGGTTTCGCATCACTTTGACTTTGAGTCAGATGATAACAAACAAACAAAAATGGTTGCTGAAATTTCCAAAATGGGCCGCCAAATCTTCAGAATATTGTTGATGATGGGCCCAAGAGGAAGACTGAGGGACAAAAACAAAAATAAAAGACAAGTTATTGGTTAATTTCATTAGTGCCCGCGTAATCAATCTACTGGTTACTAAACAGTAAATATATTTACCGTAAGTGTAAACCATTTCGCGACTCAAAAATTACGTAGTGAAAAGAGAAAAAGGAATAAGATTACTACAGTAAATAGTTGTGATCGAGACGATTACTTTTATTTTTCCAATAAAGATACAAAAATAGAGAAATCAATTAGTTAATCACATTGGAAGAACATAATCAACATAATCTATTATTAAAGGAAGACCTCCAGCATTGTGTGTTAATTTGCCTATTTTTGTATTTTTGCCAATAAAATAAATGTGATGGTGAAAGTGAAAAACTACTTAATCGCTGAAATTCTCTGTTTGTTGAGAAAAGTAGACATTCAAAAAGATTAGATACCATTTTTATTAAATTGCAGGGGAGTAATTAGCTGCAAAAACTACTTAATACTTTGAAATGTATGCATGCATTCCATGGCATCAAATCAAAGCTTTTAATTTAATATGCAAATGTGATATACTGCATCGTATATTAAGAGATTCTCATATTGTTTCCTCTATTTCCTCTATACTACAAAACCATAGTTGACATGAGAAGATGTACAAGTCTTTCAAAGCTCCATTAATATAACACCACATTTCTCGTAGTTTACATTTTCTCATTTTAGATTATCCCCCATTGTTATTGATATTTCTTATATTAGTTGAGCCACAACTCATAAACGACTTTCTGTTTCAGTAAAGGTAAAAAAAATTTTGAGAACTCTGATCTTTATTTTTTATTTTTGAAATGTTTATCGTTTTTATTTTTTCAAAAATACTATAATATTTATGAGAAACAATCGTCTAAAATTTTTTAGAAAGCTTCCAAAATAAATAATCAAAATTTAATAAAACTGACATCATGGAAATAATTTGTAGATTAGATATGGAATATAATTTGTAGATTAAATATGGAATTTTGGATAAAACCCAAGTTTGAACCATTAGAGGATTCAAAAAATGCATGATTTAAACATGATTGAGATGATTATCTAACATTAAAATTATTATGTTCTTCATTTTCGAACTGAATTTTTAATCAATTAAACATCACTTATTGTAATAGATGAGGAGTATTTGTTCATTCTGTACAAATATCTATAATAAACTGTTATTTATTTGATTCTTATTTTAATGATTAATATAAAACAAGTGTATGATAGATACTTTGTAACTTTTCTTAATTTATATACAATGTATCTAAACATCACTTAACTAAAGTCTTAAACTGAATGAGATGGACTACTATTGGTTTTTGTGATTTGTTGTAACTGTTTTACAGAAATTGTACTCTCTCCATTTTTATTTATAAAGGGTTTTATACATATTTTTTTTGTTTTTTTATATGAACTTCTAACACTCCAATACAAAATTCAATTAACTATACTTAATATTTAATATTTAAATTGATTTTGATCAGGTAACTAAATGCTTTAACAGTAGTATTTAATGTCTTAAGCAGCAAAAATATTTTTTCCTAAATCTTGTACTTTAAGAAAAAAAACTCTTATACAAAAAAAAAACAGAAAGAGTATTTAATAACAAAATAATATATAATTAAAAACTAATATTTTTCTTTTTTCTCAATTTTTTCTCTTTCTACCCTATTTAGTTATATTTTCTTTTGTTATTCACCGAATTCTCCCATTGTTTTATCAATTGTTTGTCGTCTTGTAGATAGTACATTTTATAAGTTGTACATTTTCTTAATATAGGAGAGATTGCATACAAATCTCATGTGTTATGAAATCTTGATTTTTTGGAACTGTAGTTTGTATATCATGAATCGATCCAACATCGGCCATTTTAGTAGATGACGATACAATCATGTTATAATTTGTGCTTGTTTTCTTGATACAGGAAGGTTTAATTTAACATTTGAGAAAAGTCTCTCAGTCATGTAAATAACTCTTTATAACTTTAAATTAATTTTTATTATGCGAAAGATTAGATCGACAACTTCAAACCGTCGATATCTTGGTCATTTTCTTCACATAATGTGCTTATTCCCAATACAAGTTGACCCCGTTATCTTGGAAATGTAAGCAACGTTGACATATTTTAGATTTATTATTTTTCTATCTGTGTTTTTTGTCAGCTAAGTATCATTTTTTATGGGTTTACCTTTTCTCCTCGTTCATTCGATAGTTTAATATTATTATTATTATTATTATTTTCTTTTCTTTAGTTGCTCATGGTCATTAATAGCTAGGCAGACGAATTATCCCTTAGTTGTTCTTAGCGGTGTCGATCGCTAGCTTTTTTGGACATTTTCCAAATGAATAATTTCTTGCGTAGGAAATGTGATGTCTGCTTTTTTTACAACAGGGAGCATATGAGTTTTAATTACATATATAAGCACATGAAAGCTTAGTCGTATTATAATAAAAACTTGTTTTAAAGGAAAAGTAATTAAATATTATATATATTGCTCTTTGACATCGTCAAAACCACTGAATAAAGTAAATTCGCAGGCGACAAAACAACACATTATTTCACTGTTTCTTTTGTTATTATATAGCCGACCATCCATAATGATTACTCTTAAAATGTTAATTCTCTTATTTAAGTGAGACTG
>KE155018.1:104977-115546 GCA_000411075.1 Sisymbrium irio | reverse complement strand
AGTTGTATTGTGAAGCAGAGAATCGGTTCCAATATATTATCCGAAAAAACGTATTATTTGGATTTAAAAAAAAAAATAATAATTATTTTTTGTTTGATACTGCGATATTATGGAATCACACTCTGCCAATTTGACCTTTCTCTTTCTCTATCCAACAAAGAGATCAACAACACGGAAGAGAACTCGCAGACGAAAACCTTTCCCGAGGAAAATTCCAGAACTAACTTTGCTCTACCGAAAAAATGTGCGAGCCCGATGATAATACGGCCAGAAACGGCGTCGCACCTCCACCTTCGTCAAGGTCAAGGGAGCTTCTGATGGATGTGGATGACTTGGATCTCGACGGTTCATGGCCTCTTGATCAAATCCCTTACTTATCTTCTTCAGCCAATCGCATGATATCTCCGATTTTCGTCTCTTCTTCCTCCGAACAGCCTTGCTCCCCTCTTTGGGCTTTCTCCGACGGTGCTGCAACCAATAACCACTCTGGTGGTGATGATGAGAAGATCAGCTCCGCCTCCGCTCTTCCTTCTTTCCGTCTCTCCGATTATCCTCTCTTTCTCCCTTGTTAGTCATCTCTCTCCCCAAGCTTGTTGGTTGAAATTATCATTTTCCTTTGTTTCAGAGGTTATAGAAATTACGAAAGTAGACTCGATGTTTGAATTCTAATGGAAAACTTGAATTTAAAAGCTCCTGCTTACAGATTGAACAGAGATTCTGGTTGATTGATTGATTGATTGATTTCGCGTTTGACTTTGTTTCAGGTGTTTGTGTTAGTAAACTTACTTTTAGGTCTTTTATTTAATTGTCTGGGAATTATGGACTTATGTGTAAATATTGCTATAAATAGATGAGTACTAGAAAAGTCGAACGGCAAGAATTGATTTATACATGCTGTGCTGAATGTTTTGGTACGATTATTGTATTTTTGAATGTTGTTGTTAAATCTATGATGTAACGTGCAGACTCTGCACCGTCAGTGGCTGAAAACACGGCAGAGAAACATAACGGTTTCCAGTTTCCATCTCCGTTGATGAGCTTAATCCCGCCGGAGAACACTGACAACTACTGTGTGATCAAAGAGAGGATGACTCAGGCGCTTCGGTACTTCAAAGAATCAACCGAACAGCACGTTTTGGCTCAGGTCTGGGCTCCTGTGAGAAAAAACGGTCGTGATTTGCTGACGACTTTGGGTCAACCTTTTGTTCTTAATCCTAACGGTAACGGCCTTAATCAATACAGGATGATCTCTCTCACATATATGTTTTCTGTGGATAGTGAAAGTGACATTGAGCTCGGGCTCCCCGGTCGGGTTTTCCGTCAGAAACTGCCTGAGTGGACACCTAATGTCCAGTACTATTCCAGCAAAGAATTCTCGCGCCTTGACCACGCCTTGCACTATAACGTGCGTGGTACACTTGCCTTGCCCGTCTTTAATCCCTCCGGTGACTCCTGCATAGGTGTTGTCGAACTTATCATGACCTCTGAGAAGATTCACTATGCACCCGAAGTGGACAGAGTTTGCAAAGCCCTTGAGGTTTGCTTCTCTTTCTTTATCCTTCTATCTGAATTGATTCCAAGAACTTTTTGTGAATAGACTTGAGTTTTAAGTTGCAATTCTTGCCTTGCTAGTCATATCTGTTTGATAAAAAAGTTTCTGCACGTCCTCTGGCCTGCCATTTTGAAGCTCTTTCTCTCCAAAGTACAGTTTTGTTCATTGATAATAGCAACAATGTGTAGCTGTACCTCGCTGCGCCTATCTTAGTTTTCTTCAGTATCCGTTGCTATGTTTGTATCCAGAGATAGTTCTCTGTTTTTGTGGTTTGGTGTAGCTTTGAATCAATGTTTTGTACAGAGCGCTATATTTTTGTTCTCATTAATGATAACAAGATTTGGTCATGTTGGCAGGCTGTAAATCTGAAAAGCTCAGAAATACTTGATCACCAAACCACTCAGGTTAGCTACAAGTATCATAAGGTGATTTGATGGGTACCATTTAGGCACTGCGTTCTCAATGTTTTCAGTTAACTTGGTACTCGCAGATATGTAACGAGAGCCGCCAAAACGCGCTTGCGGAGATCCTGGAAGTGTTGACAAATGTATGCGAGACCCATAACTTGCCTCTGGCTCAGACTTGGGTTCCATGCCAGCACGGGAGTGTTCTTGCCAACGGCGGCGGTCTAAAGAAAAACTGCACCAGTTTTGACGGTAGCTGCATGGGCCAAGTCTGCATGTCCACAACCGACATGGCCTGCTATGTCGTAGATGCTCATGTCTGGGGCTTTAGAGATGCTTGCCTTGAACACCATCTCCAGAAAGGACAGGGAGTCGCTGGACGAGCTTTTCTCAACGGTGGCTCGTGTTTCTGCAGAGACATAACCAAGTTCTGCAAAACGCAGTACCCGCTGGTCCATTATGCGCTTATGTTCAAGTTAACCACTTGTTTTGCAATCTCTCTCCAGAGCTCTTACACAGGCAACGACAGTTACATTCTTGAATTCTTTCTTCCCTCGAATATAACAGACGACCAAGAGCAAGATTCGCTGCTGGGTTCTCTGTTGGTGACAATGAAAGAACATTTTCAGAGTCTGAGGGTTGCATCTGGGGTTGATTTTGGTGAAGATGATGACAAATTGTCCTTCGAGATCATCCGAGCATTACCGGACAAGAAGATCCATTCAGAAATAGAATCCATTCGAGTTCCCTTTTCTGGTGTCAAGTCAAACGCGACAGAGACGCTGTTGATTCCTCAGCCTGCAGTTCAGTCATCTAATCCAGTGAACGGCAAAACCAACGTGGCCACTGTTAATGGTGTGGTTAAGGAGAAGAAGAAAACAGAGAAAAAACGTGGAAAGACTGAGAAAACGATCAGTCTGGATGTACTTCAGCAGTATTTCACCGGAAGTCTCAAAGACGCTGCAAAGAGCCTAGGAGGTAACTCATATGTACATTTTCATGTTGTGGTTAGTTACTGGCTAGAAACATCTTAATCTGAACTATATTGTTATTATCTCAGTTTGCCCGACGACAATGAAGCGAATTTGCAGACAACACGGAATCTCGCGGTGGCCATCGAGAAAGATCAAGAAAGTGAATCGCTCAATCACAAAGCTGAAACGCGTCATCGAATCTGTTCAAGGTACTGATGGAGGCCTCGACCTGACTTCCATGGCCGTTAGTTCCATCCCTTGGACACACGGTCAAACATCAGCACAGCCACTAAACTCACCCAGCGGTTCCAAACCCCCCGAGCTACCAACCACCAACAATTCACCTAACCACTGGTCAACTGATCACAGTCCTCACGAGCCAAACGGTTCGCCTGAGTTACCAAGCAATGGTCATAAGCGGTCACGGACGGCGGATGAAAGCGCTGGGACCCCGACCTCTCACGGCTCATGTGACGGTAACCAATTAGACGAAACAAAAGTCCCGAACCAAGATCCGCTATTCACGGTCGGTGGATCACCGGGGCTATTCTTTCCACCTTATACCAGAGATCATGATGTATCCGCTGCATCATTTTCAATGCCGAACAGGCTTCTTGGTACTATAGACCATTTCCGAGGAATGCCCATTGAAGACGCTGGAAGTTCAAAAGACCTAAGAAATCTCTGCTCCACTGCAGCATTCGACGATAAGTTTCCCGACTCAAACTGGATGAACAATGATAACAACAGCAACAACAACATGTACGCTCCTCCAAAGGAAGAGGCGGTTGCAAATATCACACGCGAACCATCAGGCTCAGAAATGAGAACGATAACCATCAAAGCAAGTTACAAGGAAGACATAATACGGTTCAGGATATCATCTGGTTCGGGTATAATGGAATTGAAGGATGAAGTGGCAAAGAGGCTGAAACTTGACGCAGGTACGTTCGATATCAAGTATCTCGACGATGATAACGAATGGGTTTTGATAGCTTGTGATGCTGATCTCCAAGAATGTCTCGAGATCCCTAGATCCTCCCGTACTAATATAGTACGGCTCCTGGTTCATGATGTAACATCGAACCTCGGGAGCTCGTGCGAGAGCACCGGAGAATTATGACCGTAAAGGTAATTCATTCCGCTCTTTTGTAAATAGTTTTTTTTTTTGAATTTTTTTTACTCTTTAGGGGTCGTTTGCTTTTGTTTTATTATTGTTCGGTTGAGGAACAAGCAAGAATGTGTATGGGGGGACAAAGGTGTAAGAAAAAACATTTGTTTGTAACTTGTAACTTGTAAGTGGGAGAGTGAGGTTAGAAGTAAATTGTAGTCGTAAACTAACTCCAAAGCATTTTTTTTGTTTTTCTATTTCAATTTTGAAATTGTAAACAAGAATCATAGAAAAAGCCTAAAATGAAAAACATAGTGATGATTATAATTTTCATAGTTTTGTGATAAAAATAATAAGTTTATTGTTGTATTTCCTCACGTATTGGACGGAATTTTGCATCATTATTGATGCAAAGTGTTCTTTTAAGAAAAAAAAAACTGTGTTTAATATCTATGTTCAAACATAAAAACAGGTGTTCTATAACTAGTTACAGAACATGATTGTTAAAAGAAAGTGTTAAATTGACATGATTCTATTTTCATGGTCAAATAAATAATCGTAAATGTCACAAAACAAACATTTTCGTGACAAATTTCTGGATATACCTTTCATTTTCGATATTTCAGTTCCAAGTATTAAAACCGGGCCAGATCAGTTTCATGTTTCATTTTTCCAGTGCAACTGATACTTTAGAGATCTGTCAGACTGTCACTTAGATTGCATAGTTTTAAATTCATGAAATATAATGTAAGAACTCCATGATAAACAAATAGTCTTTGGTTGGTTAAAAGGATTCAATGCTTGAGAGTAAGTGTCGTGTTTAATTAGAATTGGCCAATATGTCTTGTTAGCTTGATTCCAAGTATTATTCCATATAGATAAGATACTTATTAAACGTCTTTACAATGTACAAATAAATTATAGGACCATAGGAGTCACTTTCAAACCCTCTTCCTTGAATCTCACTTTGGATTCTAAACAAAGTTTTGGATAAATTGTTTTGTTCTTTGGGTTTCCTCAATCTATAAATTCCTAAAATATAATGGATCTCCTATGGCTTACGCCGTCGTTCCAATTGCTGAAGAGGCAATATGTTGAATTTACAATATCTTTAAGGATCGCATTATCTCTTCCTCTTTTGATCGTATCTTCCATATATAGGTTTGCGTGCATATCATATAGTTTTATGGTTTAGAGGGAAAAAGATAACATAATCAATTCACTTTTATCATATGCATCCATTGCATTTGAATAGGAACAATGTTGCATCCTTTATTTATATCAGGAAAGAGTTCAATTTGGAGACGGTTTGGCATGCTTCCCCTAATTAAGAATAAAGTCATCTCTTTTATGCTTTAACTATATGCTCAAATAATTAAACGCACCAGAAATTTCTTTTTTTAAAAGAGATTTGTACATTTAGCGTATAACTTTTTCATCCGTGATTACTAAGTGACTTTTTGTTTTTTTGCTACTTTATAAAAGTCACGATCTATTTTGAAAATCGTGTTTTCTAATAGGTTCGTATTGTAATTGACCTCTTCGAATGCTTGAGATTTTATAAGAAAGATCCCAACTTCTAAAAAATCTAAGAGTTCTCATCCGCTGACTACCAATTAATCCCACTTACCCTGAGGTAGTTCCGTAGTTGTATTTGTTTCCAATTTAAACTCTTCTTTCCTTTCCAATATGCATTATTCTAATTTCTAAAAGCCATTGAGTCAAATTTGGTTTGGCAACGGACACAAACTGAACTAAGTGATCAAATCTCCACTCTCTTCTTACAGAATATTCCTCGCTTGCTTCTTACCTTAAACGAGAGCACTTCACTCCTCTGGCTGTTTGTCTTTTGCATGGCATCCTCCGACTCAGACTCATACGCCGACTCTGGTCACGTGGTCCCGAGGACCCCACTAGTCACCTTCCTCCAGCGCGTGCAGATCACGGCACTTCGATCCTACCCGAAAAACCAAACCCCTGACCCAAAATGCTACATTGACCTATCTCTCAAGCTCCCTCACGATCTCTCCACCGTCGAATCAGCCTTCGAAAATCTTACGAGCGGCTCACATGACCTATCAGTGCCAGTGGAGAAACTTAAAAAGTTCGTCGATGAATACTTCGACGAGGCAGGGAAGGATATTGTGCCCCACGAACCAGAAGATTTCGTCTCAGATCCCTCCGAGTTCCTCCTCAACGTGAAGAACGATCAAGTCAGAAGATGGGCCCGTGAGGTACACGAACTGTGGAGAACCTTGAGCTGCAGACTATCTGACTCCGTGAGAGAGTTTCCTGACCGGCACACGCTTCTCCCGTTGCCGGAACCGGTAATCATTCCTGGTTCAAGATTCAGAGAGGTCTACTACTGGGATTCTTATTGGGTCATCAAGTTAGTGTTTCAAATCACAAATCAAATTATTCATTCCTCTCACCATTTTGATATTACGTGTTGACTAAGCAACATATGTCAATTTCATGTTATGTGGTATTTGCACGTCAGAGGACTTATAACGAGTAAAATGCTCACTACGGCCAAAGGTTTAGTGACGAATCTGATGTCACTTGTGGAGACTTATGGTTACGCTTTGAACGGCGCTAGAGCTTATTACACTAATCGAAGGTAAACAAAATCTAAATATTTCGAAAAATGTTTGTAACACAAAGTAAAATGTTATTTGAATATATTTGTTATTGTTACAAGCCAACCACCTCTATTGAGCTCAATGGTCTATGAGATCTATAAAGTAACCAAAGAGGAAGAACTTGTGAGGAAAGCTATCCCTCTCCTTCTCAAAGAGTATCGGTTTTGGACCTCTGGTTAGTTTTAGTTACTTAGAACGGTTTAGCTGATCTTAAAGTTTCAGTTCTTAGTTTTGATGTTGGTTATGTTACATCTTTTTTGTAGGAAAGCATAAGGTGGTTATTCGAGATGCTAGTGGAAATGATCACATTTTAAGTCGTTATTACGCCATGTGGAATATGCCTCGACCTGAATCCTCTGTTTTCGTAGGTTTCTTTGTCTCTTTGCCGCAATTAAGCAGTTGATTTTTACCGTGAAAAATGTTGAGTTTCAAAATGTGTACCACAGGATCAAGAATCTGCTTCCGGGATTTCGAGTACGTTAGAGAAACAACGGTTCCATCGAGATGTAGCCACGGCTGCTGAATCAGGATGGGATTTCAGCACGCGATGGATGAGGTTAAATTCATTTAATTAAGCTACGGTTAATAGATCTTACATTCACTCTTATTTTATTTCAAAACAATTTATGCAGGGACCCGCCTAATTTCACAACGATGGCTGCAACATCAGTTGTACCTGTTGATCTAAACGTCTTTCTTCTCAAGGTTTCCACTTGCTGGATCAGATACTCTCTTTTGATTATGGTTTTTTGAGGAAATACGCGAATATGCTCTTTAACGTCCATGAATGTGACCTGTTTACCGTAGATGGAACTCGATATAGCGTCCATGATGAAGATTTCCGGGGATGAAGATAGTTCAGATCGTTTCATGAAAGCAGCAAAGGCGAGAGAGAACGCCTTCGAAACCGTGTTTTGGAACGAAAAATCAGGGCAGTGGCTAGATTACTGGCTTTCCTCCAATGGTGATGTAAGTTAAAGAATCTTTAGTTACATTTTCGGATTTATGATAGTATTCAAATGTTACGAGCGCGTATGTGTGTTCAGGAGCCTGAGACATGGAAAGCTGAGAACCAGAACAACAATGTTTTTGCATCTAACTTTGCTCCAATCTGGATTAATTCCTTCCATTCAGGTAAACGATGCCTAATTGTCTATATGTACGCATGTACATAAGTTTGCGTATTAACGTTTAATTTAAAATATGTAGATGGAAGTCTTGTCAAGAAAGTTGTGAATGCTCTTGAAAACTCAGGGCTCATCGCTCCTGCTGGAATCTTAACCTCTTTGAAAAACTCGGGACAACAGTGGTAAATGAAACTTGTGGCTCAAGTTTTCACTTTGAAACTTTAAATTATTTCATTAAGCGTTTTGTATCTTAAGATTTGGCTGCATTGGATGGAACAGGGATTACCCGAATGGATGGGCACCGCAACAAGAGATGATCGTGACAGGGCTCGTGAGATCAGGTCTAAAGGAAGCTAAAGAGATGGCAGAGGAGATTTCAAGGAGATGGATAAGAAGCAGCTATCGTATCTACCAGACAAGTGGGAAAATGCATGAAAAACTCAATGTTTCAGAGTTTGGTGAATATGGTGGTGGAGGACTATATAAGCCACAGGTCAAACAATTTTATTTGAGCCCTCTTCTTCAAGTTTTTTTTTTCTTTTTGTTATTAGTGAGCTATTAGGGATCTAACAATTGCACAAACAAGAATATCAGGAATAAACAGAAAATTTGCAACTTTGTTGACTTATCTTTTGTACCAAAAAATTTGCAGACGGGATTTGGATGGTCAAACGGAGTTATACTATCATTCTTGGAGGAATTTGGATGGCCGTCTGACCTCAGCATTGAACCTTAGATTTAATACTTTTTTTACTAAGCATTAAATAAAGGAATTATCCACTTTATTTTATCAGAACCTTATTCGTGTTTGTACAATTTAAACATGAGTAACTATTACCGTCTATTTGTACAATTTAAACATGAGTAAACTATTACCGTCTGTTTGTACAATGTAAACATAAATATCTATTACATCAAAATAAATATGAATATCTATTACTGTTGTACAATTTAAACATGAATATCTATGACTGTCTGTACAATTTAAACCTGAATATCTATTATTTTTTGTCCATTTTTTTAATGTTTTTGTTTATGTCCGAAATTTCCATTGAACACAAAGAAAGATACATCGTAGAATACTATTGCCCACAGAACTCTATGATTGCACCCTCTTTTTATTGGCTATGTGTATCGAAATTAAAACCTCATAAAGTAAATGCGCATCCAGGGAATCGAACCCTGGTCAGTACCGTGGGAGGGTACTATGATACCACTACACCAGATGCGCTTCTATGATATTATTGGCAATATTAATATATTTATTCGTAAGATTTATATGCCTTCTCTACCACGTCAAAAGCCTTGAGCATTCTTCTCGTATCGTCAAAAACACAAAACCAACCCCAATCGAATCGACGATCTTCGTCTCCTTGAAAACCCTAATCGGATCGGGGATGGCCACCATGGAAAAAAGCATCAGCATAGGCACCACCGCCTCCAACGTCAGCACGACGACTTCCATGGAAAAGATCGATCAGGCGACCAGCTGGCTCAGCGCCACCGTCATCTCCGCTTTCTTCGCCTCCCTCGAGCGCTGCGCCTGCGTCAATCTCTCCACCTCCCATGACGACGAAGACGAAGACGACGAGGAATCCTACCACCGTCCCCTCGCGCTATCCGCCGCTCCTCATCCAAACGACACCGTTTAACCTCCGTTTTTGACCTCTATGGTTATTATTTACCATCATCTCGTGTGTAATGCTAATGGAAATGCTTTAACTATATTTGTGTGTACGTTTGGGTGTTAAATGAATACATTATGTTTGATATTTCTGTATGTAACAAATGCTATATAAGATCATTTGTTTGAAGTTTCTTTTGATGATCACTTTCTGTATTTGCGTTTCATTTTCGATCTTTCTGTGCCGCTGTTTCAAGTATTCAAACAAGAACACGTCAGTGTCACGTTACATTTGTTTTGTGCAACCGATTAAAGGGGTTATCAAATATGTTACATAAATTGAGGTGATTTGATTTTTAATGAATTCTTTAGAAGATTTTGAATAAATTAGAAAAGTTGTTGTAGTTTTTATTAAACTGTCATAGAATTCTATATAAAACTGTTTTTATTCTAAATTGAGATACATTACATTACATTTAATTCATATCAATTAATTTGGTGTAGACAATAATTCAGAAGCAACAGTTTAATTAGTATAGAAAATGTATATATGTGGACAAATAAAATATTTTCAAATTTTTTATATTGTTTGATCTATAATTAATCTTATATAATCAATAATAATATCTTCTAATTGTGTTTTGAAATGGTGTCACGTGTCTATTTTAAATTTCATTTATCCAAAAACTGTTTTTTTTATTGGGCAAGCGTGGGATAATTTCAAATAAAAAAATAAAAAATAGATATAAGTCCACAAACCCATTTGAAAAAAAAAATAGGGTTAAAATTGATATAACTTGGTTTGATTTTTAAATTTAAATAGTTTGATTTTGAATATAACAAAAAAACATAATTCTTACAACGCATAGATCCAACTCTAGTAATCTATTAATATATAAAAGTTGAGGCTAAATGCCATTGAGAGTGTCCACATAGGATTAAAAAAATTTAACAACCAATAATATCAATCCATGTCATCATTAAATTTAAGAAAATTTCTAAAATTTTAACAACCAATAGTACAAATCCATATCATCATCAAATTTAAGAAATTTTCTAAATTTAATAATTTAATAATTTTATTATTAATAGAAATACATAAAAAGAAAATTATCCATAAATTTCTGTTAAGCAA
>KE155018.1:64881-77325 GCA_000411075.1 Sisymbrium irio | reverse complement strand
GGAGGAGCCGAGAGGAAAGCAAGGCCAGAGAAGGACCAAGCTATAAACTGTCCAAGATGTAACTCGGTCAACACAAAGTTTTGTTACTACAACAATTATAGCTTGACGCAGCCAAGATTCTTCTGCAAAGGTTGTAGAAGGTATTGGACGGAAGGCGGTTCGCTTAGAAACATCCCTGTTGGTGGTGGCTCAAGAAAGAACAAGAGATCTCACTCTTCAATTTCTTCATCTTCTGATATTAGTAACAATCACTCGGATTCTACACAACCAGCTACAAAGAAACATCACTCTGATCATCATCATCACCACCTCATGAGCATGTCTCAACAAGGGTTGACGGGTCAAAACCCTAAATTCCTTGAGACGACTCAACAAGATCTCAATTTAGGTTTTTCACCACATGGGTTGATGAGGACCAACTTCACTGACCTCATCCACAACATTGGGAACAGCAACAACAACAACAACAAAAGCACTAACAATTTATTGCTTAGTTCTTCATGTTCTGCCACGTCATCTATGGCAACTTCCCCTCTGGATCTCATAAGAAACAACAGTAGCAATAATGGGAATTCTTCATTCATGGGTTTTCCAGTTCCTAACCAAGATCCAACATCTGGAGGATTTTCAATGCAAGATCATTACAAGCCTTGCAACTCAAACACCACACTGCTAGGGTTTTCATTGGATCATCATCACAGTAATGGGTTCCACGGAGGATTTCAGGGAGGAGAAGGAGGAGAAGGTGGGGATGATGTGAATGGAAGGCACTTGTTTCCTTTCGAGGATTTGAAATTGCCAGTTTCTTCGTCATCAGGAACTATTAATGTCGACGTTAATGATCATCAGAAACGAGCAAGTGGTGGTGATGCAGCTGCTACTTCTGGTGGGTATTGGACTGGGATGTTGAGTGGAGGATCATGGTGCTAATTTTTCTCAGTTTGATGATGAAGATAGTACTATCGTTAATGGTTAATTATTGTTATTTATTTAATTAATCAATCTGCTCTTAATTTCACTTTGAATTATCTGATTGGTCGGATTTTTTGTTAATTTTGGGGGTTAATTTGGATTTAAGGATATTATTGGGGGTGCATGCATATCGAATGACTTTAATTTGTTTTGAGTTTTGTTATGGCTCGCTAACACAGGTTATAAATGATACATTGGTTGGTCTTTTGATGTTCCTTCTCTTCTTGATTCTAATTTTCATGTCTTTGTCCGCTAATAAATCCAGACGTTATAACAAATGAATGCGAAATATTTTGTATACATATGATCATATATAGTGTGTAACTAATTATCTGCAGCAGCGTAGTATGTTTTGTTTGTTTTGGCCACGCAACGCATGGATGTTACTTGTTAAAGAACAAGTAAATAATAAATAATGAAAATTAAGAAAAATTAATTTAAAAGAGACAGGTAAGCTCTGATGGCTTCACATGATCCTCACTAAATACGCTTAGCTATTATTTATTGCCAAAGACTGGTTAAATTAAAGCCCTACCATCTCAATTAATTAATGAAACCATATTCCATTAAATTCCATTTTAAATTTAATTATTTAGTTTGTTCCTGACCATACATCAATTGATTGGTTCGTTTACAATCGCTAGGCAAAGCTACCAAATTAATTTGATACATTTTGATTATGTCTGGCATCAGTTAGTTTGGCTATGTTAATTTCATGGACTTGCTCTAAATTGCTTTGGTTAGGAAAACAATTAAAATAAAGTATGTTTTGGTTTTCGATGTGTTCGCAGAAGAGGCAACAAATAAAACTTTTTTTTTCGAAACAATTGAAAATGAAGAGAGGGAAGAAATAGAATAATGTGAGAGACAAGTCATAAGCCTAAGGATTAAAGAAAGCATGGCCCACATTAAACATTCTCCTTGAAATCTGTGTGTTTGAAATTATTCTTCCCACTATGGTTTCAGCTTCATCAATCTAGATCTTGACCCTTGCTGTTTCATTTTTTTTCTTGTTCTATGTAACTGCTCACACTGAAACACAAAGCCCGTACAACTATTAAAATTTATAATAAAATTTGTATTTTTTCAAGATTAAATTTTCGAAATTTAAATATATAATAAAAGAAATGAAATACTACAAAAAAGGAGAATGAAAATAGTTTTTTTTTTCTTCTATGTAATTGCTCACACTAAAAGCACGTACAATGATTTATAAAATTTATAACTAAAATTTATTTTTTTAAAAGTTTAAATATAGTAAGAAAACTGAAATATAAAAAAAAATGAAACATGTTTTTTTTTTCTGGGACCAATTATGGTTGTATATTTCAGCTATTTATTTTCCATGGCTACATAATTATATTTTGTAGTCTCACTATAAGTTCTATTATAACATTCCACAAATTTTTAGTCCTAAGCTTCGAACATCTATCTGAAACTACACCGGGCAAACGGCAGTTGAAAACTTGAAATATACCAACCACTGAAACAGTAAACATATTAGCTGCATATAAACAGGAGTATACTTTTATCTCAAAGGGATTTTATCTTCACAGATTAGACATATAAATGGCTAAATTTTAGTTAAATCAATGATAATCACATGATTATCATCAAAGCAATCTATACAACAGCGACTGGATAATCCCAAAAATGCTTTAGCTAACGAGGTATTGTGACTTTGGTTTTACCCGTAAAGTATTTCAAGTTTTAATGGAAACAAAATTACTTAGATTTTATATTTTTTTCTAAGTTCAGTTTTCACATATGGATCATGGATGAATCATTTTGTTCGCTCACGAGTTTGTAAGAAAAATCTGTTGAAATATACAAAAAATGAATAAAACTGTATTATCAATAACTTCTAGTTAATCAAATAAACTTATTGTGGCGTTACTAAAAATTTAGGTAACAAAAAAGTTAAATGAGATTGTGGCGTCGAACAACATAGACAACGCGGGCAAAGGACTTGGGTGGTGTGTTATGGTGGCCACTATATAAGGAAAGAGAAAAAGAATCCGACCAACGTGAAATAATTTTGTCTGAAAGTGACAGTGACTCGACCTTAAGAACATACTTCTACACTAAGTTTTTTAAAATTCGGTGTGTTTGTGTTGAAGTATGGATGTGATCTTACGGATAAGTTCTAGTGGAGAATGGAATTTACATTTATAATTTTTAATTAAATAGATTTCAAGTTAAGTTTTCTCTCATATTGTAGCTCAACAACTTCGAATAAAAAATCCACGTCCGTAAAATTGGTTGAATGTTAGTCATAATTAATCTTTCTCAAACATTTGAAATTTGCTCTTAATTCCGTAGTTTTTTCTTGTAATCAGATATTCTTCGCTACAATAGTCGAATTGATTTTGAATTCATTGCAACTAACATGCTCAGCCAATTTATTTTTTAAATATTTTGTTAGCATTACTTCAGAGTTAGTGAGAGGTTTATCTACAACTAATACAATTGTACTATGTAGTAATTTTAGCAGAATTTTATATCTAAGTACAGTTTTAATATTTGCCATGTTTTTTCTTTGTGAGAATCGTATTTATGTCAACTTATTGAATAACCGGTGTATGTTTGTAGGTCTACATATATTTTATAAATAGAAACCAAGTTGATCGGCAAGTGGATAGTATTATAATTTATAAGACGATAGGATGGACCATGACATGTAGTGTATACTACATAGAGTAGAGAATCTATTTTAAAGAAGAATTATAGAATTCCACATCATGGAATGATAATAGCAAAGGGATAGTTTTGGTAACGATGAATTTATGTCTGCTGGAGAAGAATTTTGAATTTCTAAGTAGAAGACTTCTACTTAACTATTCAACTTTGTACTCTCGTATGTATATGGTTCGGTGAGAAAAATGATATCAAAATTGATGTTTTTCCAAGCTCCACCATCTAAATCAATACGATATTGATTAAAACAACTAAATCAACAGTATGAAACATGGTTGATGGTTATAGACATAGACGTGATCACTTAGAAAAAACCACACAAAAAAACATCTTCAATTCTTACCGAATCCCTTCTGTTTTACAAATATCTAGTTCATAAAAGAAAGGTTTATATCAAAAGCCTTTTTTGTTGTGTGTGGAGGAGCTTCTGTTTTTATCAAAAGACTAAACAATGCAAAAACGTTTGGAGGTGGAATAGTTGATGGAAACATTGCGTCTTTTCAAGTATAAAAAATAGCATTGTGTTTGCGTCCACTTCATGGTTGCAAGACACATTTCTGAAAATTTCTCAACTTTTCATTGATCGATCTATTGTGAAACACTTAATATTGAGTCCGTCCATGACTCTCAGTCTCTCATGTAGCGAACGTACTGTAAAACTTGTAACGGTACATATCTTTAATCTAGAATCACAATTCAAAAACGTGACATCCTTCTTTCGTTACATGCGATGATGCGAATTCGATGTAGCAATAGAAAGACCTTCATACTGTCAAGCTTCACTTGGAACTTTATGTCTGAATCATCTTTGTCATTGGTTGCTAATTTGTTCAAGAATATCATCTCTCTCCGTAAAAGCCCAAGCCCATTATCAATTATTGTACCGGCCCTTTAAAAATCAAACGACGTTGTAATCTGATATAAGAGAAACCTAATTTAAAAACAGAAAATAAAAATCATATTTAAATTTGATTTCGAAAAATAACAACTCCGTTTTTACAATTTTAATCAAACCAAAGAAAAACCGGGAAATTAATATAGATGATAACCAAATACTAGGTTCTTACAATAAATATTAACCAAACCAAATTATTTTGTTCGGTTTATTTCGGTTTTTTTATCGGTTTAAGTATTGTCGTTGTTTTAAGAGTGCATGTCGTTCGGACCGAAGTATCGTTGTTGTTTTTTGAAAAGCCTGACGTTTTTGCACGTACCGTTTGAGTGGCCACCTTTTGACATCGGATCAACCAGAGAGAGAGAAGTCGGAAGTTTACTCAAAGATGCAATATTTATCTCCACAATCCCTTCAATGGGCATCTAATCCAGTGATTGTATCGGAAGTTTACGTCTTTAATACCAAACAACTCAGCTTTCGAGTTTCGTCCCTGAGTTCTCCGTATCGCAGAACTCGAAACTGGAAAATCAGAAGTTCACCGGAAGAGAATGCTGCAGACGGCAGAGATTTGAAGAAGTCTCTCTCCGGTATCGTCGGGAACCAAGTCGAGGAGCTGTTGAGCAGAGAAGAGAACAAGAACCTGCTTGATGGTCTGGAAAAAGCTTCCACGAGGGTGGAAATCGCCAAGAGAGAGCTCGCAGAGATTAAGAGGCAAGAAATCGAGGCGAAGCTGCTTCAGGATTATGTTAATAAGCTCGAAACTAGAGCCTCTGAGGTGAGACATATTTCTCTTTCTGTGAAACCTTGTAGCTCAGAGTTTTTGGGAGGTTCTACAGAGTGATTTATTGGGTTTGGTTTATATATCAATGGAATAGTGAGTTTGTGTGCATTGTGTTCTGAGGATAGGTTCTAGTTGTTCCACAGATTCAACCACTATCTCTGGTTTTGCTTTTGTGCTTGAGACCTGAGCATGGATGTATCTTCTCTTAGTTTGTGTGCAGATAATTCCTTACACGAGTTTACTAAGAAGATGAATTTGGTAGGAATATGAGTTTTCTTCTGGTTGTGGGCTAAAGTCTTTACTTTGTTTTGAAGTACAGGTTTTTCTGCAATGAGGGGTTTATTTTTGTGCTTGAAACCGGAAAATGGGCTTTCTGTTAGTTTGTGTGAAGATAATTTATTAGATGCGTTCACTAAGAACATGCGTTTTCGGTTTTGTTTTCTACTGGTTGTTGACCAAACTCCTTAGTTTGTTTTTGTAGACAAGAGTAAGTTCATGTTTTTTCCACATATCAAATTCCTTGAATTGAAACTATGTTTGTTACTTTATAACAAGAGAGGGGAAAAAAGCGTGTTCATCTTATTCAATATCTGATTCAAGATCGCAGAATGCCAGCAGGAGATTGTCGCAGCAAGATCAATGGTCGAGGAAGCAGAACGTTCCTTGTCTTTAGCAGAGACCGAAGCAACTGGAAGTTCAGAAGGCGGCTATTCGATTGATAAAGACAAGGAGAGATTAGAATCAGCGAAAGCAGCAGTCATTGCAGCTGCGGTGGGAACCGTTGCGGAGATTCCATTTGCTCTTTCTCAAGTCTCGAGCATCGAGCAGCTTGTTCTTCCCCTAGGAGTAGCGTTTGCAAGCTGTGCATTGTTTGGCGTCACGTTCAGATATGCAGTCAGAAGAGACTTGGATGATAGTCATCTTAAATCCGGAGCCGTTGCAGCCTTTGGATTTGTCAAAGGTAACACACATTTTGATTACTGCTTCATTCTAACTTCTTTTGTAACTGGTCAAAACTTTTGCCTTTGGGATTATAATGTGTGTTTTCACACGCTCAAGGGAAATAGTAAAGTAAAAGGAAAAGAGTTTCTTTGTCTTGTTATATTGTGTTGGAAGTGTGAGCTGGATAATCCTATCGGTGTCCTGACTTTGGTTGTTTAAATTATAATCTGCCAGTAATAGAATACTAATCAACGATTTGATTTATTTTAACTTATTTCTTACTTAAATCATTAATTGAGTTGATTATTAGTGTCTGACCTGTATTATTTTGGATCTGTCTATTCTTAAAACAAAATAATGAATCTGTTTTTTTTTTTATGGTGTAATAGGACTTGGTATGTTAAGCAGAGGACCGCCATTAGAGCTGAGCTGGGAAAGCTTGGCTTCTCATGGAATCGACGGCGCCGTTTTGGTGTCTCAGAGCGTCTTAATATTCGCGTTTGCGTCTATAAGTCTGGACTTCTGTTTTAAAATGAAGCTCTTAAAACCATTTCCAAGCTCTGCTCAGATGTAGAAGCAGTTTAAAAAAGTTTAAACGAAGACAAAACTGTTGTATAATGTTCTTTGAAGACTTTTATGTATTGGGGTTTTCAAATGTAAAAGTTCCATATTTGATCATATTTTGTTCATAAATTAAACATTAAAAATAAACAGTTAAAAAAGATTTTTTACGATTAGATTCTTACACCTGATTAACACAAATCTGATAATAAAAAAAAAGAATATTTGTATAGAATAATAGTGGACAAAACAAAAAAAAAAGTGAATCAGATTTTTTACGTTTTTTGGGATGATTACAAAAAAAAAAAAAAACTGTTTACTTTATTTCTCAAAAAGATATTCACGAATATTTTTATCCGATTTCAACGAAACAACCCAAAGTCACTCGTGAACTCGAAGAGGTAGATGGGACCAAACTCATTCCCAACCATTCATTCTAAAACAAATACACTTGTCATAATCTTAAACTCTTACCACATTACCACGTCGGCACCTAAACAGCTCTTCTCTTCTCTTCTGTCTCTCTCTTTCGCTCTCAATCGCGTTTTGTCGTGGCGGTCAACTGATCAGAAATATAGCAGCGAACTTAAATAAGAAAAAAAAAAAGAGAACTGAATTATTTATAAAAATTATAAAATTAGTAATCCCAAAAAACTTTCAATGGGGTTTCGACTTGTTCTCGAGTAAAGCTTACTAGTCTCTCTCTCGCTTCAGATTTTCTTTCCTTTTTATGTAATTTGTATATCTGAAAAAAGGAGGAATTTTGATTTGGTGGGTGGTGGTATTCAGGGCGGTTTTCGGTGGAAAGAGACGGAAGAAGATGGCTACTGGAGGTAGTGGTGGTGCTCTTAGTCGTGGAGCTCATGGTGGTGTTAGTGTTAAGCAGAAAGGTTTCTCCATGAATCCAAAAGACTATAAGCTTATGGAAGAAGTCGGTCATGGAGCTAGCGCCGTTGTCTATAGAGCGATCTATCTTCCCACCAATGAAGTCATCGCCATCAAGTGTCTGGATCTCGATCGTTGCAATAGCAATCTGGTTTGTGTTTTAATTGGTTTTGTAATAGCTCAAATCTCGTAAAGGCTCTAGCTTTTTTAATTGAATTCGATCTCTTGTTATTATGAATTGATTGGTTCTTTTGTTTTTTTTTTTGGTTTTGTTAGGATGATATTAGGAGGGAATCTCAGACTATGAGTTTGATAGACCATCCAAACGTTATAAAGTCGTTTTGTTCATTTTCTGTCGACCATAGTCTTTGGGTTGTGATGCCATTTATGGCACAAGGTTCGTGTTTGCATCTTATGAAGACTGCGTATTCAGACGGGTTTGAAGAGGCGGCTATCTGTTGTGTACTGAAAGAAACTCTTAAAGCTCTTGATTATCTTCATAAACAAGGCCATATCCATCGGGATGTTAAGGTTAGTTATAAGAAAAAAGTGAAACTTTATTAGCTCGTTGGACTTTTATATTTTAGCCATCGGTATAATTAATTCGAATCTCTTGTGTTTTTTGTTCATCGTTATTAGGCTGGAAACATACTTCTTGATGACAATGGGGAGATTAAGCTTGGTGATTTTGGCGTTTCTGCTTGCTTGTTTGATAACGGTGATAGGCAACGTGCAAGAAACACATTTGTTGGTACTCCTTGCTGGTCGGTTATTGTGTTTCTTCTCTTTTGTACTTTACCATCACTCTGTATTCAATGATTTACATTTTAAAAGTTCTTGTTTTTGTTTTGTAGGATGGCACCGGAAGTCTTGCAGCCGGGAAATGGATACAATTCGAAGTGAGTTTATCCTCTTTAAAGCTCAATTGCAACATGAGAGTTATATGTGATATAGAAAGTAGCTTACTTTGGTAGGCATGTTAAGACAACTTGTCAAACCAGTCTGCCTTTAATCCGAATGTAACCACAGTTTGCTTGGTGATGCATATCAAACACTGTTTATACGGTGTCTGAACAAAGAAATGCAATAGTAGCTTATTGTTGGTGGTTCTTCTGTCATTGCCTTAACAGGGCTGATATCTGGTCATTTGGTATAACAGCGCTTGAATTGGCCCATGGTCATGCACCGTTCTCAAAATATCCCCCCATGAAGGTGATCAATGTCTCTTTTTTTTGCGCTTACGTCTGCGTTTGCATCTAATAAAACAGTACTGAATCTTTGTTTACTTTTCTCATTACAGGTGCTCCTAATGACTATTCAAAATGCACCTCCAGGTCTTGATTACGACCGCGATAAGAAATTCTCAAAGGTACCCGTGTTCTTTCTAGGTGTATTCTCTTGTCTTGTCTTAGTTTTGTTGGATTTTCGGACGTTTGTGTTTTTCAGTTGAAATTTTATATTTTTACTAAACTAATTAGAGGACTTTCAGCTGTGCCCAGTCCTTTAAAGAAATGGTTGCAATGTGTTTGGTGAAAGATCAAACAAAAAGACCAACCGCTGAAAAACTGCTGAAACACTCATGCTTCAAAAACACAAAGCCCCCGGAGATTTCTGTGAAAAAGTTATTTTCTGAATTACCACCTCTCTGGACACGTGTAAAATCTCTTCAGGTTAGCCATGTTTTTTGTGTGTTTCTTCAGCTTCTTTTTTAACTATTCACGTTCTTACGTGATTTGATTGCGTTGTTGTATGACAGGCCAAGGATGCTGCACAGCTTGCCTTAAAGAGAATGGCCACTGCTGACGAGGAAGCTATATCAATGGTGACAAACACTAAGTTTGACATTACTACCTAAATACTTAACGAGTCGAAATGCACCGTTGGACATTAAATTTCTTGTTTTGTATAATGTCAGAGTGAATACCAAAGAGGAGTGAGCGCGTGGAATTTTGACGTCAAAGACTTGAAAACACAAGCATCTTTGGTAAGTTAATTATCGCAAATGATCCGCGATTGCAATATCCTTAATTTTTGTTTATTGGATTCCATCACCTAACCCTTGTTCTTATTTTCTTTGTTTGTGTAATAGCTAAGCGATGACGATGGTCTTGAAGAGAGTCAGGAGGATGAAGAAATATTTCGTACACAGTTTCATAATAAGGCGAGTAATCTGTGGATAACATTTAGAAAAATGGATCTATAAAAAGTTACTTCTTGGTATCCGAGTCTGGTGGTCTGAACTTATTTTACAAAACCACTGCAGGTGAATGACAGAGAGCAAGTATTTGATAGTCTGGTACTATGTGAAAACATGAACGGAAAGGAAAAGGTTTCCAATACTGAAGTGGAAGAACCAACCTGCGAAGAGAAATTCACTTTTATTACAACTGCTTCTTCTGTAGAAAAAATGTCACCAAACTCAGAGCACGACATTCCTGAGTCGAAGGTTAACCCCGTAAGACGCCAAAGTCAGAGTGGACCACTTACAAGCAGGACTGTTTTAAGCCACTCGTCTTCAGAGAAAGGTCAAGTCTTTGAAAGGTTCGACATTTGCTAAGTGCTGACTACACTTTAGATTTGCTTATGTAGAGAAACTGACAATCCAACTTTTATACAATGCTAGAGTTGACAGTGAATACCAGACAGCCCCGTCTGTCCGAAGAGCTCCCAGCTTTAGTGGTCCTTTGAATCTTTCAACCCGTGCTTCTTCAAACAGTTTGTCAGCTCCTATCAAATACTCAGGAGGTGAGCGAGTGACATTGGCAATCTTTCGTGCAGCTTAGTGGTTTTTTTATTTGCTTCTCTTGCAGTTGAGTTCAAAAGTGTTTTGTCAAATCTTGAACAGGATTCCGTGATTCTCTGGATGAGAAGTCAAAGGCTAATCTTGTTCAGAAAGGACGATTTTCAGTGACATCTGGAAATCTTGACCTTGCAAAGGTAAGTATTTAATTTAATGCTATTTTTTTGTCCTATTTTTTTTTACGGTAACTAACCATACAATTTACTCTTAGGATATTCCATTAAGTATAGTCCCTCGTCGATCTCCACAGGTTGGTTTCTTGTCTCTGAGTAGACTGATAACTTCTCCTCACATGAGTTTCTTACCTGATCAATCATACATTTAATTTTCCAGTCGTCCCCTCTGAGGAAATCTGCGAGTGTCGGCAACTGGATACTTGAGCCTAAAATGGTCAGTTTTCCAACTCAAAGCTTCCTTTAAGTCATTCATTAGTAGCTTTTCTAATTACTCGACGATATTTCTGTTTCTTGATATTATCCTGCAGCCAACAGTTCAGCCTCAGACCATTAAGGAGTTAAGTAGCCAACCTATGTCACCCTCACTCATCATGCCTCAACTTCAACATCTGTTCCAGCAAAACTCAGTACAGCAGGTGAAAATAAATCCAGGAACGTCCACCAATACATGAGAGTTAATTAGCAAGAGTTTTAACCATTTTAATTTTACTATCTCACTGCAGGATCTTATTATGAACTTGCTGAATAGTGTACAACCCGGGGAGACTACAGATGGTAAGAGAGAAAATTTTACTACAAGAGGTTGTGACATTATAACTAATGGTGAAGTCTATTAAATAACGGTACATTGATTCCGTCTTATAGGTTATCAATCTGGAAAGTTACCACCTTTGCCTCGTTCAGACAGCAATGGAACCGTAAGTTGATTTCTCAAACGGAAAGCTCTAGTTTAGTCAGAGATGTTGCTTGCGGCGATGGAACTTATGTACCTTCGTTTTCTCTGGATTACAGGTTGAGTCCGTGCCTTCGGAGAGGGAGAGGTTACTACTTAGCAGTATTACTGATCTCCGGGCTAGGTTAGTCTTCTTCTTAGAGCAAAGCTTTTATTTCTTAGAGAATGATTTATTAGCCTTTCTAAATGCATCATTTCGCTGCAAGCTTTTAACTGCCAACATTTTCAGGCTGAACGACTTAACGGAGGAACTCGATACAGAGAAATCAAAATACAGCCAAGTAAGTCAAAACACATTTTCAACTCGTTTAAAATGTCACTTGATGAGCCATCGCACAATTCTTATGTTATATTCTTTGTTGTATACAGCTACAGCAGAAACTGAAAGCATTCACTGGTCGTGAACAAGTGTAAGCAGGAGGGAAGGCGACGGCGGAAATACTGAGCTGCACAGAACCTGTAGGAGAACGAGTGAAGGCTCTTCTGGTTTACCCCAAAAACCAGAGAAGAATGATGAACAAAACTTTAGAGGCTGTGAAACAAAAACATAGCAATTTTCTCTAGTTAGGTTCTGTGTGTGTTTCAGACGATGATGACGATGACGACTACCACAGCAAAACGAGCAGGGTCTGCTTCTGATGTAAACTAACAGTTGAAGACAGCACAAACGAAACGAATACAAAAAATAAAAAGGAGAAACTCCTTTGGGGGTCTCAACCCCACATATTTGCTTATATACTTCGAATTTATTATCACACGTTTTGAGCAATTTTTGTTCTTTTTGGTGTGTTATTATTGTTAGCAAGAGAAAGGAGAAAGCACTTTAAATCCTTTGTGTATTATGTTACGTAATTTGTAAATGCAATATGATTGACGTACTTGCCTGCATTCATTAGATTATTGCCTGTGTTTGCCTTAAAGTCATACTAGACTCGGTCCCGTGTGTCGGTACACAGGTTATTTTTCGATTTTATTTTTTAATATTTGATTTTATAAATATAA
>KE155018.1:29636-61023 GCA_000411075.1 Sisymbrium irio | reverse complement strand
GATTGTCTTGGGCCGGTCTTTATCAGACCGGGCTTTTACAATATGAGATTTGGTTCGTAAATGTCAACTAACGGTTCAAACATTTTTCTTTTGCATTCCATTTCGTTTTGTTTCTATTCTTTTTTCTATTACCCAGATTCAGACTATATATCTACAGATGGCAGTGCAACCCGAAAAACCGATCTTTACACAAGACAAGACAAACATCTAGCTTTAAAAAAGACCATGAGCACGTTCTATACCCGATCATTCCTTTTTATTCTGTTCTGTACAATTAAACCAAAATCAATTAGGCCGACCATAAAAATACAAACAGAGTCAGTTCGAGAAAAAAAGCCAGCTATGCTATAAACCCATTCTCATCATCTTTCAATTCATGAGGTATTCTGTTAGGAAACCAAACATGTCATAAACTAATGGATATCCAGTTTCGATGGAATTTTTTACATTACTTTGGCGGAATATTTCTGAACCCAAGAATTAACCGTAACTTAACCAAAACAGGTTGGTAGCTCATACGATTGTTTTATGATTTCAATTAGTTTTCAAATTGTTTTCTATATCAGCATATCGCGTGAGGCACACTATACGAAGTAGATATTCCGTAGTTTCGTCTTGTTTCTTAGAAAATTTTATAGGATTTAAAAACCGACAAAAGTTACGACACATTAGGGCCCTAACCAAATATCAAATATATGACACACTATATAGAACTAAAACATTCGGTTTATGACTTCATTAGTTTTCATATGTTTTTCTTATAATCCCATCTGTTTCGAACACTACAAATTGAATTTTTTTTTAACACAACTACGAAGTAGAATATACGTTCGTCTTATTCTCTTAGAGAATTTTATTGGTTTTAAACATCGACGAGTTCCGACACATAAGCTTAATTTTTCTTTACTTTAAAAAGAACTCATCAGCTACTACAACTTAGACGCATGTGACTGATATTTTAAGCTTGTTTACGTTGATACTGATAAATTAATTTCGGGTAACATGGGCATGTAAGTAAGAATAGTCATTTCTCTTTCTCTATTATTTTTTTTCCAACTAGTCACGAAATATAACAAAAGATAGCCTTTTTCAACGAACAAAAACTTAGGGTAACATGACAATGAAGGTAAAGAATATAGTACTCGTTGATAAATGCTGTCCATATAAGCGGTTTGGACGCAAACGCAGAAGTTAGAGGGAAAAAAGAAAATATATTTTAGCAAAGGGTCTAAAAAGTAATTGTCGCAGCTTGGAGTCAATGTGGGGCAATAGGAGGATAAGTTGGGACTTTAAGAGTGAATGAGATTCTCTTTCAAATGAATGGTGTCAAGGAGTAGTATTCGTTTCTTCTTCTCTCGTCTCCATCCACCTATCAATATCCCCACTCTATAATGTTTTTGTTTTTTTCCTCAAATTTCTTAGATAATAACTCGGCGAATCTAATCCCTACTAGGCCTAATAATCGATCCCTATGTAATGCACGCAAATTGGAAAGTTCAGATTAGAAAGCAACATGGTAGTTGAAAAGTTTAAAGTATATATTTTGGTTTCAACTCTGTACCCACTAGTAGGTTTTAATTCCGAAGTTTAATTTGTGACTTATTTATCGTTTTCTAGTAATGGTTTAGGTTCAACTTTTAAACGAAACGTGGGTATTTTATTTGTAGATCTTAAATCTGAAGTTTTTTTTTTTTGAACGTTGCTGTACATGTAATAGGTAAGATATTGTAACGAAATTTGTAGTGACCTGAGTTCACACTAAAACTGTTAATAGATCTATAACATTAACTATGCACGACATCAGTGATTGAAAAATACTAGATAAGGGATGGGTTTGGATGCTAACAAGTATCAAATTCGATTCATTTGTTCTGCAAACTAACATATATTAGGCCAATTTGTATATCTATAAAGAAAGTATATATGATTAGCCCAAAAAAATAAAAAATAAAGAAAGTATATATGTACACTGCACTTCTCTTAAAGATTAGTCTGAGATTATCAATTGGTCTAAGATTATCCTGAGTTATAAAAGAAATAATACTAGATAAAATTTCACACTTCCGAAGCTGGAGTCTTTCTCGTGAAAATATCGCTAAACACTGTGGATATATGTAATGAGATTTCGTAGAATAATTGAGAAGAAGAATTGCGTAGAAAGGGAAACAAGAAAAGAAGGAACTGTATTGTCTTTGTCGTGATATGTGGTAGTATCGGTCTTATGGTCCATTGAGCCACATTCATTTAGAATCTCACTACTTTCATCATAATCACATCTATACACGAATATAGCTCACATCTAGCTGACATCTATATAAGAATATAGCTCACATCTATATACGAATATAGCATCTATATATACATATGCATTTTCCCTTTAATAATTCTGCAATTCGGGATTTTGGATATTCATGTGATCATGATCATTAAATTTTATAATTCTCTTAAACAAATAGCAAATACCGAATTTTTTAGGTTATTGCCATATGTATGTTAGTTACATTATATATATAGTTTCTATAAAAAGTGTAAAACATCCCCACGCTTAATAAAGATGTTAGACTAACCGTCAAGTTTCTTATGACTGATCAAGTCATAAATGTATGTTGAGTTTTTACCGTTTTAAAGATTGCTTTCCAGTTTATATTTTATATTTACTCGGATTGTATATAATTTTTTAGAGTTCATTTTATCTCTGACTGCATATAATTTTTCTTGACCATTAAAAAATTATAGGTATATGTAACTTTGTTTGTTCTTATCCCAAATTTATAGCGCTTTAGGTCCATATTCTCTTAATTTGGTATTTTCCCCATCGCTCGTATTAAACTCAAACTCACTTACGTAGTTTAAATTTTGCTAGTTTACCAAAGAAATTTAATCACTGAAATAAACTCTGAATATGGAAACCGAGTAAGTCTTTCTTTGTTTAATTAGAACCACCGGTTTTTCATCTAAATGAATTAACTTCCTCGATATCTAAATAATGAATTGAATGACTATTTGCATGACTCAAACCTAGGTCCGGGTCGAAAGTTTGTACTTAAAAGTCAAATATACCTATAATCATTGTCTTTGAAATTTCTAGTTCAGTGAAAGTGGAATTTCTACACGTAATGCTGTACGAGAGACATTTAATTATGATGATGTGATTGCCGAATTTGTTTCTCAAACCTTTGATTAAAAAGGAAAATCAAATCATTACACCCACTCGAACCACACATTTGCATGCTCTGTAAATAAATAAAAAATCAATGATTCTTCCAAAATAAGTGAAATATCATTGAATGTCCTTTGGAACTAGATGCCAACAACAATCTACTTGACCACTTGAGTTGTGTACCAAATTTCACCCAACTCTTTACTTTTTTTTTTTATTCATACATTTTGCGTTTGCTACTTTTTGCGTTTGAAGTTTTGAGTTTGACGGATTCGTCTACGTTGGACAATGCGCGTGTCCGACATGCGCACTTAAGAGGGTAAATCCATTTATCTATCTTTTTATTCTTTGTAAACACAAGTGAAAGCAGAGTTTCACACATATATATGTATATCTATACATATACATATATCCCTAAAAATTCTGGTATATATAAGTATCAAAGTTAATCCAACGGTAAAAGAATTTTCATTTGCAAAGCTCAAATCAATTTTCTTCTCTTTAGTGCTTTCCATGGAAATAGAGCAGAGAAAGATCATGAAGAGAGAAGAAGAGCATGAAGAAGAAAACAATAATCAACTGTCACTACAAGAAGAGGAACAAGAAACGGAGGAAGAGATGTCTGGGAGGACGATCGAACCGTGGACGAAGCAGATAACCATTAGAGGAGTGTTAGTGAGCATAGTGATCGGAGTTGTGTTCAGTGTGATAGCTCAGAAGCTAAATCTTACGACAGGGATTGTTCCAAATCTCAACAGCTCTGCAGCTCTACTGGCTTTTGTCTTCGTCCAGACATGGACTAAGATTCTCAAGAAATCAGGATTTGTCGCGAAGCCATTCACAAGACAAGAGAACACAATGATTCAGACATCTGCTGTTGCTTGTTACGGCATTGCCGTTGGAGGTTAGGCACATAATTTTCATCTTCTTCTTTTTTTCTTTTCTTCCAGTAGTCGTTTATTTTTTCTTGGGAAATAAGCAAAGATTCAGTTAAAGGATGTGTAAAAACAGTTCCAAACATATTAAAATATTGTAACCTTTATGAAAACACTTTTGGGTTTGGTTGTTCTAAGAAAAGAAAAAAAAACAACTTTTGGTTTTGGTGAGTAATAACAAAAGAGTTGATGTTGCTTTTGCTTTTGGGGCTGTATATAATACAAAAACAACTTGTGGAATTTTGATTTAAAAGGTTCGTTTTTGGTGTTTAAAATATTTTCAGGTGGGTTTGCTTCGTATCTTCTGGGGTTAAATCATAAGACATATGAGTTATCTGGTGCGAACATGGAAGGTAACTCTGAGAAGAGTGTGAAAGAACCAGGCCTTGGTTGGATGACTGCTTATCTCTTTGCCGTCTGTTTCATCGGTCTATTCGTCTTAATTCCTCTTCGTAAGGTTATGATTATTGACCTTAAGCTAACATACCCGAGTGGTTTAGCTACTGCGGTGCTCATCAATGGCTTCCACACACAAGGAGATGCACAGGCCAAGTGAGTTAGTTAGCCTAATTTACAAAGAAGTGATTCTTACTTATGTTTCCTAATCTTTAAGTGGAATCTATTTGCAGGAAACAAGTGCACGGTTTCATGAAATACTTCTCATTTAGTTTCTTGTGGGGATTTTTCCAGTGGTTTTTCTCTGGCATAGAAGGTTGTGGGTTTTCTCAATTCCCAACCTTTGGCTTAAAAGCTTGGAAACAAACGTAAGCATCAATTATTCAGATTTTTTTTTTTAATAACCATTACATTCTACCTTTAAATTAAGTTTCTTAAATCATGAAATTTAAATCTTCTCTTGCAGGTTCTTCTTTGATTTCAGCATGACATTTGTAGGTGCAGGAATGATCTGTTCACATCTGGTTAACCTTTCTTTGCTTTTAGGAGCTATTCTCTCTTATGGCTTAATGTGGCCTCTTCTTGATAAACTCAAAGGCTCTTGGTTCCCTGATAATCTCGACGAACACAACATGAAGAGCATATACGGTTACAAAGTCTTCTTATCCGTAGCTCTGATCCTAGGCGATGGCCTCTACACTTTCGTTAAAATCCTCTGTGTCACCATTGTCAGTATCAACGCAAGAATGAAGAACAAAACTAATGATCTTGATGGCGTGGGTGACAAGAAAAAACGGAAAATACTCAAGGAAGACGAGAATTTCCTCAGAGACAAAATCCCGATGTGGATAGGAGTCTCCGGATATCTAACCTTCGCTACGGTCTCAACCGTAGTGGTTCCACTGATATTCCCTCAGCTCAAATGGTATTACGTTATTGTAGCATACATTTTCGCGCCATCTCTTGCTTTCTGTAACGCCTATGGAGCTGGACTTACAGACATCAACATGGCTTATAACTATGGGAAAATCGGTCTGTTCGTTCTTGCGGCTGTGACGGGAAGAGAGAACGGGGTAGTGGCCGGACTCGCGGGATGTGGATTGATCAAATCGGTTGTTTCGGTTTCTTGCATTTTGATGCAAGATTTCAAGACGGCTCACTACACGATGACGTCACCTAAGGCTATGTTTGCTAGCCAAATGATCGGAACGATTGTTGGATGCATCGTGACGCCGTTAAGTTTCTTCTTGTTCTACAGAGCGTTCGACGTTGGAAACCCTAATGGAGAATTCAAGGCTCCTTACGCTTTGATTTACAGAAACATGGCGATTCTTGGGGTGCAAGGTTTCTCTGCTCTGCCTCTTCACTGTCTCCAAATGTGTTACGGGTTTTTCGGGTTTGCGGTTTTGGTCAACGTCATCAGGGATCTTACTCCGGCGAAGGTGGGGAGGTTCATGCCGCTTCCGACGGCGATGGCAGTTCCGTTTCTGGTCGGAGCTTATTTCGCAATTGACATGTGTGTTGGGACTTTGATTGTGTTTATTTGGGAGAAGATGAATCGGAAGAAAGCAGAGGTCATGGTTCCGGCGGTCGCCTCAGGGCTAATTTGCGGAGAAGGGCTTTGGACTTTACCGGCGGCGATACTTGCACTCGCTGGAGTAAAACCCCCAATATGTATGAAGTTTTTAGCTTCATAAGTTCATAGGATCAGTCAAAGAGCGAAGGAAGTCTTATGAAAGGTTAATTCAGTAATGAAGTTAGAAGACGTAAAGGATACTATAGTCATTTTATTCTTAGAATAATAAGAGACTTGTGATTTGTGAACAAGAACATCTCTGTTTTTTTGGTTTGGTAGGAATTAGAGTAAAATCTATATTTACATGGAATCGTGATTTAATCAAAACAAGCTTTTCCTTTGGTTTTACTTTTTTTTCTTTCTCAACAGATCTTGCTCTGATATCACCTGTGCATCTTATATTGGGCTATCTGAAATAGTTATGGATTGGCCCATATATTTGAACGTCGGTGTTAATCTACTTTCGAAGTTTCGTTAGCGGCTATTTGTTATATTTTAAATTTTCCAAATAATGTAACCTCTCCAATTCTCTTTCGAACTTGATATGTCCATATCATACATTTTTGTGGAGGGTGAATTAGTATATCAAATGAATTAGAGAGAAGAAATAATTTTTTTGTTCGACTGATCATGAGTTAGAAGTTTATTAATCTTTGCGAGACCAGAATTTTTGCATTTTTTTTTAAATTAATAAGTTGTTGTAGACTTGTATAGTTGTATAGTGAATAAACTGTTTGAAATTTTGAATATGATCCTTTCCCGTGAACAATTCTTTCTCATTTTCTATTCTAACCATTCAAATAGGATCTTGCTTAACTAGGATAAAACACGATATACATATTTATTTCCAAAAAACCTAGTATTTTATGCAATCCTTCCCCATACCCGCATATTGCTTACTTCTTACGGAGCGCGCGTTTTATACTTTATAGTTATACGATAAGTTTATATATCTTTTAACGTTATAAAATTTAAAGGCTTTGGATATTTATAATATAGAGATGATTTAAAGTATGGATTTGAGAATAACTGCCATCTATTGGATTACGTATTTAAATTGATTAGAATATCGAAAGAAAATCTTGTGTTATTGGTAATGCAATTGCAAACAGTAGCTTTTTTGGTCATTTTATCAAAATGGGAATAATATAAAAAAAGACTTTAACAAATAGTAAACTAGTTTGAATGTGGTGATATTTTACTATAATTATAAAACTTTGAAGATTCTTAGTTTAAAATACAAAAGAAAAAATCTTAATTATATTCTAATTATTTGGAAATTCATATCAAAACAATAAAATACCTCTAGTATGAATTATAATGCCTAATCCAGTAAGTATCTCTTAGTATGAATGATCTCCTCAATAAAAGAAGACGTATTTGACTTGTCTAATAAAGAAATAGTATCAAATATTTATTCCCTTTTAACAAAAAAAAATTTATAACGGGGAATTAGGTAACCAAACAAAAACCACACGAAAGTAACAAGAGAGAGAATTAGGCAACCAAATAAATGACTCACACAGCCAACCGTTCAACTACCTACCCCAATTTATAATACCTCCCGTTAAATCTTTTTATTTCGTTTAAATTGTCATATCTTCCAAAAGCCTCACCACAACAATAAATTAATTTCCTCTTCGTATTTGAAGAAAACAACAATTGTCTCTTGCTGAATCTATAATCTCGTAATCAGATGGCGAACGAGGAAGTCGTGGTGGTTGGAGGGGAGAGAGCAGGAGCTGAGATCGTGTACGGAGCGGAGGAGTGTTACAGGAAATCGGTGGAGCTTCTAGAGGAGCTAGGGTTTCCAAAAGGAGTGATGCCTTTGAAGAACCTCGTGGAGTGTGGAAGAGTTAGAGCCACCGGTTACGTGTGGATGAAGCAAAACACTCCTTACGAACATTTCTTCGAAGCCACCAACACTCGCGTTTCTTACGCTCTTGAAGTCACCGCCTATGTCGACAAGTGTTGTATGAAGAAGATGACAGGTACGATATAATTCAAGTAATTATACTTTTGGATTCCTTGCTTTAAATAATCACGCATATGTATTTGTGTGTGTATATAGGAGTGAAGAGTAAGCAGATGTTTTTGTGGGTACCGATTGTGGAGATGAGTATGGAGGAGCCAATAAGCAAGAAGATTTACTTCAAGACTCCTATGGGAATCGGCAAGTCGTTTCACGTTACCTCATTCATGGACGAGGAAGAGAAACGCAACTTTTACTTGGAGAATCCCAAAAACTAAATCATTTATTTATGGTTATTATATTTTTGTTGCTTTGTTTTGGTTTTTATATTTTTACTCTTGCAAGGTTTCTATTGCCATTACTGAATTGTTATGTTGACAATTTATATAAAAGTGACGAAAAATTTGATTTGTGATGCAGTGGATGTAACTTATAACTGAAATCGATGAAGAATAATTTCAACTTTTATAACACCTCCGAAAGATTTATTTATTATGAGTAGATTAATTTGAAAGACCTCGCATGGTAGACGGTGAACGCAACGTTTATATTTCGTAGACCTATATACTAACGAAAACACATATTCACATTAAAAGAATATTATATATTTTAAGAAAATTATACCCTGTATCGAAACTTAATCCTATCAAAACACTAATGATTCGATTTTATAGAAGTCCTAAATACATATATGTTGCAAATTTAAACAACAATATTCTCGTGAGTTTTAGGTTTTTGATTAATATACTGAAAAAGATGAACTCCGATATTTTCTTAAGTAGCCTTTTTGTTGAGAAGTGAATGACTCACGGTCAGTTATCAATGGCGAGGGCCTTACGGATCGAAGGAGTTCCTGATCAGTGATCACATTACTTTACTATATGGACATGCCTATAGAGCTTTAATGTAGCAGAATAATATGGTTAGGTGGGTCCAAGACATTCATTAATATTGGTAAATTTGTTCAACCAATCTGACCCAATTCTAGTGCATCATCGCCTAATCATTCACATGCATATGTAAATATGCCATTGAGAAAAAAAAGTATATTGAAAAAACCATAAAGAGTAATAAATCTTCTGAGATAAGCAACCTATATATATAAGGATCTAAGACCCCTAAACATTAACATCTAACCACTAGTCTATAAGAAACTCATGATTCAACTAGAAGGAAAAAGAAAAAAAAACTATCCCTATGTTGAAAGACAAAACATAAACATAAGAGAAAATTTTAAACTACTCACACAAAGACACAATCACATGCATTCCAACTCCAAATTGAAAACGTATTTATTGGCAAAATTGACAAGTAGTAAATTATAAATGGATTGAATTATTTATCGTGCATGTATCATATTATTGTAGCCGACTACAAGTTATTATATGATACGACGCTATATATCCAAAATATTTTGCAAAAAGCACATTATTTAGAAGATGTCATTTATATATTTTAATTGATTTGAAATTTATAGAGGATTTACTAATTTTATAGATATCCAAATTTAACAAGTGGATTATAGTTACTATTTATAATTTCATACATTATTTCTCCAATTTATATATTTAAATATTTTAAATATTTTTTTGAATCCTCTATAATCCACTATAAAATCAAATTAACAAGTAATTCTATATACATGAATAACACTTAAACTAAATTAGGTTTCTTAACTTATATGAATTTATATATATGCTATTTTTTATTTAGAAAATTTTCATTAATATCTATAAATAATTGATTGGATAGAAGTAATTTTGACAAATATTTTAAAATCACTAGTTCAATAACACAAAATTTTATATAGAGTTTTAATTATTATTTTTTAAATGCAGTAATTAATAACCCCATTTATTTACATTTTTATCACTTTGTATTTTTATTATACCTATAAATAAATAAGAATCTCATATGTTTATTTAAACAGTTATAACTTCCATCGATTAGAAATATCTTACAACAAGTTGTACATGAAAAGAGAGGTTGAGAGAAGGGAACATAATAATCATCAGCATAATGAAATTGTCATCGCATTAGCTCAAAATGGTATCATCTAGCTCAAAATGGTATCATCGCACTAGCTCAAAATGGTATTCACCCAGTTTAAAATTTGATATCTGTGAAAATATATAAAACACATAATTTACATATTTTTATCATCAAAAGAATAACAGCATTTCTATATTTGCATCCATTCTACTAGGAGTTAGTAGTTACCCGTCTAAATTAAATACACGTTAAATCATTTGTAGGCATAAGACATCGATATATTGTAAATGTATGTTATAGCTAAACAACATGACCAAACTTGCCTAAACACAGGAACCTGAAGCGCTCTTAAAAAAACCGGGTTTAGACGATTTGCAAGATTTGGATTAGTGTTTTTGACATTTTTCTAGGTATGTAATAAATACAAGTTGTCGAGCCTATTTTCGAGCAGCAGCTTCCTAGGGTTCAATGATTCACAATGCTTTTATGATAATCACAGAGTTATATATGTGTATGTCTGTACTGTGTGTATTAGAAGGTAATCGAAAACGGTCTGAAAATAAAATAAAAAAACAAAATTACACCTTCTATAGATGTAGAAAATTACAATTACTTTTAAGAATATGATGAATTGAGTAGCATACATAAACATATGTGAGACTTATTCTTTGATACGCCTGTCTTTTTGTTTTCCCTCAAGGCTAGTACATACGGATATCCTTAATTTATAATGTTCAAACTAAAAATTATTTTGTTATCAACAAATCACATAGATCAATTTGATGACCAGTCACAAATTTCATAGAACACACTTTCATCAAGATGCAGTCTTCCAAATCTCTTGGAGCTCTCTGGCAAACTCATCCTGTCTCCCAACAACCATGGTGATGTGATCTTTTTTCTCAATAACTTTAACTCGTGCCCGAGGAAGCCGCTGTTTGACGTTGTAGCTACACTCTATTGGGATGAGCTCGTCGTCTCCTCCATGAAAGATAGTCACGTTACACTTGAGCTTATCTCGTACGACGTCAAGATATGTATCAAGTTTGCTTCCTGTCCCACATATAATGTTGTGTAGAGTGTGCCACGCTGCGTTGTGCGTGTGACACATGAACCCTTCTATTAAAAAGTTTACTGTCCTGGAATATTGGGAATATTAGTTATTAGCACACTAGATGATATAGCAAAATGTAGTTCTTACTTAATAATAGTCTAATAGACCAGCGTATACACTAGCTACAAGCCTACAACATTAAAGAGTCAGAGTCATAATATCTGCTTGGTAGATATAACTTCATCATAGCTAATTTTTACCTATTAAACTTGGCATTTTATATTGAATTTTAATTGTTTCTTTTTACACTGAAAAGCCATATATAGTTATTGTTTTTGGACTCAAACTCATATCTGGTCGCAACGATTGGATTCATTTCTATTCCATTATCCCTATTTACGATTGGATTCATTTCTATTCCATTATCCCTATTTACGATTTGATTCATTTCTATTCCATTATCCCTATTTAATTTAATATTGAAGGTTGGTTGCTTTGGTAGGACGAGAGCATTATTTACATTTTTTACTTTAAATACTTATAAATTATAATCTATACAACACATCCTAAGAGATCTATATATCACTAAAATCGGCCGATCAACCAACCTAGACATTTCAAAAGTATAAATCAATTTCAATTGCTCCAAGACACAAAGTCATAAGTACTTAGGTTGGAAATTTAAAATTTAGCATATCACTAGAGTCTAGTTAGGTTGCCTAAGCTTCCATTTGTCTTAGGGCTCGTCTCCAATGAACGGAGATATACTAAGCGCATGTCAAAATACGTGGCTCTCTATATATGGTTATTTGATGTAACTTGTGGATCACGTTAATACCACGTGGAGTTGTACTTTATCTAAATTTGTATATATATATATATAAATTGTATATATAACTAACCAGCGACCAGATGCGGCTACGAATTAAATTTGTAAGTAGATTTAGTTTATTGGAGGTGGATTGGTAACTGATGATAGTAACTAACTAGCTACATCAACCCTTCATGGTTTCCTATCAAATGAATAAGATTCTAAAGTTAAAATAATGTTGATAAACTTTAAACAAAAACAAGAATCTTAAGTCTGGAGTAAAACCTAACTTTTCAGATCACTATTTCTCAAAACATTAAAAAAAATCGATACAAAACCACCAACATTTTGACCCTCATGTATTATTAGCGTTTACGGCTGCGGTTTGAACGATAAACACTCTGTACTAATAAAGTAGGAGATTTTCAAAAAAAAAAAAAAAATATATATATATATATTCAGATCTGTTGAATTCTAAATCTATAGATCTTTTCCAACTTTTAGCAAATAATAATTGATTAAGTGAAAATATATGATAAGAAATAAAAACCTGTTATTACGGGTCAGGAGTTTAGCCAGGAACTGCCAAAGACGGTGGTGTTTGCAGATGAGGAGACAAATTGTACGGCTAATGTGTTCGTACCAACAAGCCATCGACGCGCCTAATGCTATTGGCGGCCAAACCTTCCTCGGCGCCACCTTCTTCATCACGTACTGCCTCGGTTTCTTCTCTCCCACCGGTACCGGATAATACGGCTGCCGACACGTACACATGCACACGTGTTGTATTAGTCCTATTAGGTTATTACATATCTCTTCTTGTCACCATATATTTTCCTAAACTAATAAAACTGAATTTCAAATATATCATATTAATTGCATCTTTAAATCACAAAATTTCAATCTCTTGTAAGAAAATTTTGTACACAGATTAAATGAACTCACCGGAGCAAGGAGGGTGAGCGACTTGACTAAACCACCGTGTCTAGCCGCGAGGTCAAGCGCCAAAATGCATCCCAAAGAGTGAGCCACGATGTGGAAAGACTTCACATTGTGTTTGTGTAAGACCGATTTTTCGATCATCTCTACGTGTTCTCGCAACGTGTAGAGTGAATCAGCTGGCTTAGGGCTCTTTCCGAATCCTAGAAGATCCACCGCGAAGAGTCTGTAAGCTGAGGAGGAAGCCGCCAAGCTTGGAAACACCGTTTCAGTCCAAAACGCTGATGAAGATATGAAACCATGGATGAACAACACATCCTCTTTCGCTGTTACGCCTGTGTTTATGAAACCGATTGTTTTAAACCGCAAGAAACTGAGTAAAAGCGTTTGCTAGTAAACAAAAACAAGTTATATTTTTGTAAGCATTGTAGATTTTGAACAAAGAATGTTTGATAAGCATTTTCCAAAAAGAAATTAACATGTGAATGTATTAAGTTAAAGGCAGACAAAAAAAAGGTCCGGTTGTACTAATGTATGATATACCCGAATATATACCCAAATAAAGATGTGAACTTCCAACCTTTTGGAATTTGAGTTTTAACAAAGAGGGAGTGATCTTTGTCGGAAGTAGAAGCCCAAGATGTACAAAACCCACAATCACAATCCGACCATCGAGAGACGTCGTGCTTCAAGTTCGTCGGTCTGATCTTTCCCCGAAGCATCTCAACGACCGTGAAGTTCACCGTCAAGCTAGACTTTGTTATTGATTTCCTTCGTTTGTTTTTAGTCGACGTCTTCTCATGATGATGTTCGGTACACTCGGAGTCGGACCGAGAAACCTTAACGAACCGTTTATTGAGTTCGGTAACGGAGAGGTCTGATAGAAGAGAAGGACGTGTGTAAAGGGTCTCGGAGATATCCTCCAGCTCAATCTTGGAACGTCCGCTACAACAAACCAAAGGAAATATCATACCGACCGATTTAGTTACTAAATCGAATAAGTAAAATTTCAACTCCTCAGGAAAAAATTTGGCTAAAGTTAACAATTTGAAATTAGTATAGAGAAACGAAAGAGAGATATCATGAGTTGGTTATAAAAAACGGTTGGCATTTGTACTCTTTAATTCACGTAAAAGTTTATAGTTGAAGGGTTTTCTTTGAGTAAAACCGGAATATCACATGTAGTGATTTAGTTTAAAACAAGTATTGCACCTTTAACAAGAAAAAAAAGCACAAGTATTATACACAAATTTGAATTATATGTATATGGACGAGAAAATTTCATTATTCTCGTTTGATATATATATACACACATTTTGGACAACTCCGAATCTCCGATATTGATACATTTTGATTTAATCACCAAAAAAATATAAAGACAGAATACCTGAGTCCTTGAAGCGGAGAAAGAGTGAGGATCTTGGATTCGCCATTATTGTGAGACAAGAGGATCTTTCCTCGAGTCGTCGTGATGGGTTCCTTGGCTGATAAGCAATAACAAGGCTTCCACTCGGCTTCGAAGACATAGTCCGCCACTTTGTAGACGAGACAAAGTAGTGAGTCGACGATGTCTAAGAGACAGAACACGAGGAAGCTAACGGCTTCGTTGAGCCATCTACCTGCCAAGGTCGCTGCTCTTCTAGTCACCATCACAGCCATGGCTCAACAAAGCTCAGAGAGTTTAAAAACTTGTAAGAATAAATACACAAATCTTCTTTTTATATTTGGGAGTTTAAGAAGAGAGATCCATGGATGAAGTGGACTTGTGTTGTATAGTTGTGCAATGTATTTATATAATATTAAGATATTTATTTCTCTCTCTATTTGGGAGTTGAGAAGAGAGTGTATGGAGAGAAACAAAAATCTGAGGGTTGTGTGAATGTATATAGTTAATCACGTAGAGGATACGTGATTAATATATAATATGATATTATGATGATGGTGATATAATGTTCTTTTTTTGTTGTTTTGGTCGAAAAGGTGATATGATGCTTTCAAAAAAAAAAAAGGCGATATAATGTTCAAGACACTCGAAAATGACTATTTCAGGGTCACGGATCCAACGGTTTAACCGGCCCAGTATTAAAACGCTAGCTAAACAGTGTGTGGCTGTGAGTTCATTTTGGACATCTTTATATGGGTTTGTGGAAAATTCTGTGTGTACTGATAGGAAGATGGTGACTTTTGTCCAATTAACTTTTCTTTAACATATAAAGAGAAATGGAACATAAAACAAAACGAAACTTTCTCGAACGAAAAAGAGGAAAAAACAGAACCAAAAAAAGAAACGAAATCGGTGACTTTTGCTGTTCCATTGTCAAAGCGTGCAAGAGAATATAGAATCTATTTGTATTTTGTTAACTTGCGAATGATATTAGGAGTGACAAATTGGGAATTCTTTTTATATTTAATAATCTTTATGCATAGACAAGGCACAGTTGTTTACATATATATTATTCTATACATATAAAATAATGTTTGTCTCAGTGGAAAATTTGTAAGCAATTTCTTAAATGTGCAAAGTTGCAAAATTATTTAGGTGAACAGAATACTTAGTACGAAAAAGACTTAGAAATTGAGGAAAACTGGAAGATAAAAGAGATAGATTACCAAATAGAATTAAAAACCAAAAAAGGATATAAAAGGAGAAATGTGGGTTGTGTCATTAAACGCCCAAAGAAAAAGAGGTGCGTGGTGGTTGAACCATCCTGTGAAACAGCAAAACCAGTCCATGACTTGGCTTTATCATATGATCATGCACGAATCCTCATTCCATTGAGTTTTCTTTTAGATGTATTATTTTACGTCACATTATTTCCATTTCAATAATCATTTCTTGTTCCTCTAAAATTTGCTAATCCGCTTGTTTTCTTATCTAACTCGTTACAATTGCAACGTTTTTTCTTAGTTGCATGACACGCAATAGTATCTATTTTCAGACAAACGTAGAGGTTGGTATAAACAATATCACCTTCATTTTCTTATAACTTTTTCACAATGCCACTTGTGGACGTGAGAGATTCGAACCATGTGATTCTGATAAGTAGATTTAAATAAAAATAATAATAAAATATTAGCTGATTCTACAATTTAAATAAATATATAGCTATTTTCAATAATTTAACTTATTTTGTGTGAAAGTATATATTATTGTGTATATATATTATTACAATTTTTTTTTGTTATAACTGTGGGTACTAGATGGAAATTAACTCATACTAATTTTGGGGCATGTAGAAGAGCTGAATATATATTTTTTCATTTAAAACATTCATTGTGATCAACCATGGCTGAAATCTGAAAGTGATGACTCGGTATTTCAATCAAGGTGAACTTTCAACCACTTGACCACCATGAATTTCATTTCAACTATTTAAAAGAAATATTAAAGATTGTATTTGTCGAAAAAAAAGAAATATTAAAGATTTTGTTTCACAAAAATTCAAATGACTTAAATTTCTCTTGTATTTATTTATTTCCTACAGATTCTTTATTTCTTGTCGATATTCTTTATTGGCGGCATACACAAAATTTGTGTTCATTGAGGATTAAAAAAAACTCGTATTTTCGGTGCTCATAAATGGGTATATGTCTGCACAACAAACATTAGAAGTGGAAAACCTTTGTATTAAGCTGTGTTTCTTCCGAAGAAATCTTCCTATATATGTCCAAATCGGAAGACCACGCTATAACTTTTTAGAACTTTCCAGTATTTACCTAAGAAAATCACACGTACGAGCAATAAAAAAAAACTGAATGGTTCAGAAGATAAGCAAATAATCTGGTTTTACACTGGGTTGGTTTTAAATGTCGCCTAACTGTTATGTCGGATCGTCATGTCCAACATCGATTGGTTCTAATCCGTACAAAGGGATGTGCGTGACATCTGTTTTTCATGCTTCAAACATCGTTCTGTTTGGTCAAATATGCAGACCAACACATGCCTGTACTGTTAGGTGATAATGGAATCTAATATTCATTTTTTCCTCTCCCATTAAATGTTTATTCGATGCATACAAACACATGATTGTTGACGGCGTATTTACTGATGTTTTGGTGCATATGCATAATGACATCGTTCGTTTTGTATGCTCATTGATTTTAACGAAATAGAAGGAAAGATATGTCAAACATAAAAATGAATCCCGCTGTTGAAAGTAAGGTTTGAAAACTTTGATAAAATTCGATTCTTAAACTCGAGTAAAAATGTATTTTGTAAAGGTGAGATATTAAAAAGCTAACAAATATATATTTTTTTTTATTACAAAAAAAATCTGAATCTTTGAACTAAATCTTTTCGAACCCAAAACCAGACAAAGTAAATCTTCTCTCCTCAACATCGAAACTATACTTTATGCTACATTACTTGTATTTGGCATGGTCTTTCGAGAGAAAAAACAAACAATCCTCTCTCTTCTCTCCCACTAGATCCACCATAACCAAGTTTTAGTAAATAAATATGGGTGATACTTTTGCATTATTTCGTCCCCGTCACCAGATTTTCATTCTGAAGTGATTGATCTCATTACATTAATCACAATATTCATGCGATTGATAAATTATCAATTAAACCCCAAAATGGTATCAATTCATTCATACCAGCATCCCATTATACTAGTGGCGACGTATCTACACGCTATGGTTCCAAATAACCAAAAACAAATCAAACTGTAAAACCGTACTATAAGCATAGATAAAAAAAGAGAGGACATGCATGAATTGTACTTTCTTCAGTTCCGAATGTATTTTCTTGTCTATTAAAGTAAATTTGTTTCCTTCACTTCCGAATGAATTTCAATTGTGTCCTTTTTAAAGAAATTAAATGTATGTCAATTGTGTGTATTTTTCTAAAAACATGAAAATTAGAATCACACATTTTATGGTGAAAAATTCTGACACAGAGGTAGCAAAGTCCGGATATCTGGTTTTTCATGCCATGCCATAAAATCGATATTACATTTAATTGATTAGGAGTCCACCACCATTACTTGTCGGATGACTAAGACGTCTCAGAGTTCTGTAGAGTACAATCGGAACATATCTTGTCAGACAAAATTCTTATTGTTTGAATAACTTATAAATTTAAATGGTGTATTGTAAACAGCGAATTTTTATATTTTTCAACAAATGAATTCTACAAATGATGATTGAAAACCATCTAGAATCCTGACAAGTAGTTGGGACAGGACTGAAACTGATACAAAAAAACTGCGGACCGTAAATAGCCTAGTATATGGGCTCTCTAATAATGGGCCATTCTTGAGCTAATATACATATTGGCCAATGTTCGGCTTTTGACATGTGTAAATGCATGGATTGTTAAACCAAGTGTAAACGGTAGAAGTTGGAAGATCGGGAGGGAATTAGGTGTAACGCCGCGATCGGAACGTCAAGAAGCCTTAACCGGGGATGATACGGACCCCAAACGTCCATGACCATCTCGGATCGTATTCTCATTGGTCGTTTTTCTCTTCTGCTTTGTTCTTTCTATCCATTATGTTTTTATATCTTGCGGTTTTGCACTCAACTTTGTTTTGATTAAATGCCTCTTAGAGACATTCCTACATTTTATCTTTTGGGCTACTCGCCTTTCGGTTAGTCTGAGGCCCAAATTGCCATCATTATCATGGTTAAAGAATAAGCTGTGTTTCAGATTGGTAGTTCTCTCAACATCTACATGTTGGAACACACGTGGAATATTGTCTCCTAATCTACTTGATGCCAAGATCTTCTCCAAACAGGTTAGACCGCCTCTAAAAACAGAAGGATTTATTTATTTTCATCTACTTAGGTAGGTTTTATTCTGTCCTAGACTTGCTTCCACGTTACAGAATGGATCTGTATTAATTTTGTAGTCTCGTGGCAATATAGTTTGGAACATGCATGTTTGTGATACGCAGCCAAATCCTAACATAAACCTTCATGAGTTTATATAATTAGAGTGATTTATGGGGTTTATTTTCGATTCTTGAAAAATTTGGTCCTCTTTTGGTAAGAAATTAACATGTGTCTTTAAGAGTAGTAACCACCGATTATTTTCACTCAAGAACAAATGACTTTTGAACATTAGTGAGTGGTCCTATGTGATTCCAACAACTAGAACTAGCCTATACGACAAAGAAAAATAACACTAGAATTAGCCTATATAAGTTGTGTTCTTTTCTTTATAAATAATCTGTTTTTTCATCCAATAATTTATGGGTTTCCCTGTTCTTCCTCTAATAATTTGTTTTCAACTATCTATATAAAAGAGGGAATTTAGCTAAATCAGAAAGTAGTAGAGGAGTAATAGAGATAAGAAAGTAGTGGGGTCAAAAAGATAAAGAAGAAAAGAAACAGGGTGCAAAGATTAGTAAAATCTAAATGAGTGACCGAAGATGGAAAGAGAGAGAAGGAGTAAATTAGTTAGAGCATCACATCCCCTCTGGTCCCCCATGAGAAGCTCTCACGGAAACGAGAGACGTGGGGTCCAATTACAAAGACACACATCTCCAAGCACAACTCGTCGTCGTTACTTAACGGAGGTTGTTGTTATCCTCATCGAACTTAATAAATGGTACGATGTTTGAGTTTTGATGATAAGAAGAAGACAAAAGATAAGACGTTACCTAAGGTCGAAGTAAAAGAGTCTTGAAGAGGCGGTGTGAGAGAGAAAGAGTTAACGGCGTTAGTGTAAGAAACGACAACGTGGGATGCTACTGTCTTGTGTCAGGGAGAGAGAGAGAGTAGGAGGTGAGACAGTTAATGTAGATTTTTGTCTGTATTCTGAAACAAGGTCGAATGTTGGAGACTAAGGAAGCAAAAAAAGAGAAAAAGCTTTATGGCTCATGAGGCTCTCAAATAGCTGCACCGCTCCTCTCACATGTTGTCTTTTTTAACCTAAATCCCCAATTGTTTTTCTCCCCATCCTCTCATCTTTTAAGTGACACTGAGAAGGATAGAGAGAGACAAAAATAAAAAGAGGGAGCCTTTGTGTTCTTGTGGGTATGTTTAAGGTTTTCTTTTTTTATGTTCCGGGATAAGAGAAAAGGCGGGTGCTCTTTCTCTGTTTTTTTGGGTGTTGTTACTGTCTGAAGGATAAAGCTTTGAGTATCTCCAAGGTTTCCATTACAGAGACAAAGTGGTTATACGAGTTTCTTTCTCTGTTTCTGTGTGTTGTTGTGCTTTTTAATCGGGCTTGTAAGGTTCACAGAGGTGGTGTTTCTGGTAAAAATTGAGACTTTGCGAGTAAATATTACATAGAGAGAGAGTGTGTGTGTATATTTAGTATAATGGGAACAAGAGCAGAACATAATAAGGAGGATTTTGTTGGTGGGTTCGGGTTTGGAGTTGTAGAACACTCGCATAGAGAAGTTATGGTACCATCCCATCATCATCATTATCCATCATATTCATCGCCTTCTTCTTCTTCCTTCTGTTACCGTTCCGTTGGGGTTAGCGACCCCGTGTTATCTGCTTCAAGCAATCAGGCATACACTTCTTCTTTTGGTGAAATGTTCTCGCTCGGCGGTTCTAATCCTGCTGCTGTTTCAGTTGCAGACCCTTTTTTCACCTTGAGCCCCTCAGGTTTTCAAGTTCTCTCCTTTTGTGACTTCTGAGCTAATGACAAAATTGAAGATTCTTTTTTTATGTTGGTTTTAATGTGAAATTGGTGGGTAAAATCCAGGGGAGATGGGAAGAAGTATGAGTGAAAAGGAAGGTGCAGCTTTCAGTGAAGCTCAATGGCAGGAGCTTGAGAGGCAGAGGAATATATATAAGTACATGATGGCTTCTGTTCCTGTTCCTTCTGAGCTTCTTACACCGTTTTCCAAGAACCCATCAAACACTAACAATCAAGATGGTAAAATCTCCCCTTCCTTTTTTTATCAGTTTGATGGCTAATTGATACATGTGTTCTTGATCTATTGTTATCATGTTTATGTAGAATATCTAAGCTTCAAGAATCTTAACGTAACTTTTAGTTGATGCATAGGAAGGGAGTGTTTGGAACTTATGCTGAATACAATAACCTGATGTGTTCTATGTGGGTGACAGTGACAGTGGCGAAAGGAAGTTCACTGAAGCTGGGGATTGCCTCAAACGCTGCTGATATGGAGCCATGGAGGTGCAAGAGAACTGATGGGAAGAAATGGAGATGCTCTAGAAGCGTGATCCCTGATCAGAAATACTGTGAGAGACACACACACAAGAGTCGTCCTCGTTCAAGAAAGCATGTGGAATCAACTCACCACAATGATACTCGTACCACTAAGAACGATACTAGCCCGTATGCTAGAACTTACCCTCAGTTTTACGGACAACCCGCAACCCCGTTCTCTGCACTTTCCACTCTTCCGTCTGCTTCCTCTTCAGATGATCACCATAGGTGCGTGTTTGCTTACACCTTTGTCAAAGCATTAAATTCAACCCCCTTTTGGAAATCATTTGGAAAATTGAAACTTATTGGTTGACATGTGAAGAGAATTCAGGTGGTTTATGAAAGAAGGCGATGGCAATGCAAATTTAAATGTAGCGGTTCATGAAGCTGTCCAGCTGAAGGTGGGATCAAGCAGCGAGCTTAAACGCGGGTTCGATTATGATCTGAATTTCAGGCAGACGGAGCCATTAGTAGACCAGAGCTTTGGAGCATTGGAGGGTCTATTGAGTCCAAATGAGACACCACAAAACCAAGAGACAAGGCGGTTTTTTGTAGAAGGGGATCAAGATGAAGCAATGGGAAGCTCTCTGACACTATCAATGGCAGGAGGAGCCATGGAGGAAGCAGAGAGAACAAACCAACACCAGTGGGTTAGTCATGAAGTACCATCATGGCTGTGTTCAACAACACCAGGTGGACCATTGGCTGAAGCACTGTTCCTTGGTGTCTCCAACAACCGAAGTACGAGTACTACTACTAGTAGCTGCAGCAGAAGCTCAAGCTAAATAATAAAAAAAATGACTTGAGTTGTGTTGTTTTAAAGTCACAAAAAGTTCGGTTTAGTGATTAGGAATCAAAACTATCTTTCAGATTAAGAATCGACCTCAGTGATTTGTTTAAGAACCTGAGAAGACCCCTTTAGCTTTTTGTTGTTTTTCTTTTTCCTGTTGGATTATGGAAAAGCTTTAAACCGGTATGGAAAAGTGTTTGAAACATCTGTTTACTCAGTCAAACCACTGGAAGTCGATAGCGAGTTTTTGTCATTTGATTTCAAGTGATCAGCACACTAAATCATAATTATGGAATCAATACACCAGTTCCGGTTACGTAAACCGGTTCTGGTCAAGTCATATCTGGAGGCTTCTTCATATTTTGAGTTTCTTTTTTTTATAATACTTAACTCACATGAGTTTGTTGGCTTGTTGGGTGTGAGTTTTAATTAAATGGAGGATGCTGATAGAGGAATTACCTTAGTTAATGAGTTTTCATCTTTGTGTTCATTTCATTCCTCAAATGTAAATAAAATTGATAAGCCTTCATTTGCATTAAAAATAAGGTAAACAAAGCTAAGACAGTGTAGCTAAACCTCAGGTGATTTTACCATTACAGTCCTTATTCCTTAATCGTCTCTAGTTAGTTCTTAACTATTTGACTAATCATATGTTATTCAACGGAGAGAGAGAGGTCGTCTAATTATGACTATTGGGAAGCTTCTCTCTTGCTTTGCAAGGAGACGTGACGTCGGCAATGACGTGTACCGTCATCAGGACAAACGCATATATCCCTTTGCGACTTCGCAGCAAAACCTCTCCTCTCGTCTTTCTACAAATTTGGATCCTTTTTAATTTATATAAAACTAAAAAAAGAAATTAGTAATTAATCCGAAAAAATCTCGGTTCCTCGATTCGTGGGAGATTTCGTCTCCGCGCTAGATTTGTGTGTATGAGCTTGAACCGATTCCGGTCTAGAATGGCGGAGGAAATCTCAAAGACGAAGCTCGGATCTTCTTCTTCTTCTACTGCTGCGGTGGCCGATTCATCTGCTGCTTCGGCTGCTGCTACCAACGCGGCGAAGTCGAGATGGAAAATTCTGTGGCCCAATTCTCTCCGTTGGATCCCTACCTCCACCGATTACATCATCGCCGCCGAGAAGCGTCTTCTCTCCATCCTAAAGTACTTACCTTTACAAAGTCCACACCTTTATGTGAATGGATTCCTCATTTGAGATTCTGTGATTTTTGGGTTTTTATAAAACTCTGTTTCTGCGACATTGTTTCGTAGTTTAGCTAGAATTCTGATTCTGGTTTTGCCAATTCGAAACCTTTATTCTTGTTTGGGGTTTTTGCATTTTCAAAGCTTTAATCTTTTGGGGGTGAATGATATGACAGGACGCCTTATGTACAAGAGCAAGTCAATATTGGCTCAGGACCACCTGGTTCCAAAATCAGGTGGTTTCGGTCTTCCAGCGATGAGTCACGCTACATCAACACTGTCACTTTTGATGCCAAGGAGGGTTCTCCTACGCTTGTGATGGTTCATGGATACGCTGCTTCTCAAGGTTTTTTCTTCCGTAACTTTGATGCCCTTGCCGCTCGATTTAGGGTCATCGCTATTGATCAACTCGGGTAAGCTACTTATGCTATCATGCACTGTTTTTTTTTATTTGGTTCTAAAGGATTCACAACTTTCCTTTTTCTGCAATGTTAGTCGCGATATGGTCTTTTGGCTGCTTTAAGTTGGTTTAATGTCTTAAGCGAGGATGTTACTTCCCTTTTTCATTTTTTGTATACATTGTGACTGTATGATAAGGTAGTTTCTCTTTTTCTTCTTAGATGGGGTGGATCAAGTAGGCCTGATTTTACGTGTAGAAGCACAGAAGGTATCTAATCCCTCTACTGTTAATGGCTAGTGGCTAAAATTTCATTGGAACCCTTCCTGTACATATGGAGGGATTAATCCCTAAACTACTTTGTTCTTTCTTCAATTATGCAGAAACAGAGGCATGGTTTATCGACTCATTTGAGGAGTGGCGCAAATCCAAGAATCTCAGTAACTTCATTCTATTAGGACATTCTTTTGGAGGTTACGTTGCTGCTAAATACGCGCTTAAGGTGAACTATTTCGTTCCTTGGTATAACTCAATGAGTACAAGGTGACATTTTGGATCTATGATTTCTGACTTTTCATCGGGCGTATCTCTGAATGTTTCAGCACCCTGAGCATGTTCAACACTTAGTGCTGGTGGGATCTGCTGGGTTCTCAGCAGAATCAGATGCCTCGGAACGGCTCACTAAATTTAGAGCAACATGGAAAGGCGCACTCCTAAACCATCTATGGGAGTCCAATTTCACTCCGCAGAAGATAATTAGGTATGGCACTCAATTGGAACCATTTGATGAGCTTGTTATAAGTATATGAACACTTGTTCGGCGATGAAGTTAGTTGGCAGGACTACTGGTTTCGCTATATGTCTCTAAATATGCTTCTGGTGCAGAGGATTAGGTCCTTGGGGTCCTGGTCTCGTAAACCGGTATACAAGTACAAGATTTGGTGCACGTTCGCAAGGAACTGTGCTTACAGATGAGGAATCCAGATTGCTCACTGGTGAGTAATTCTTTCTCTTAAGTTCCACGAAGCTATGGAGGATGTTGACGTATAGCTGATAGGTGATGGTTTGTTTTGCGTTGTAGATTATGTGTATCATACTTTGGCTGCAAAGGCTAGTGGAGAGTTGTGCTTGAAATACATCTTCTCCTTTGGAGCATTTGCTAGGAAGCCCCTCCTACAAAGGTTTGTCCACCAACTCTGATGAACAAAAACCAAGTTGGTTAGCACACTGCAGCAGATTGAGTTCTAACATAACTTCTACTTCGATGATTGGTTTTTTTGTGCAGCGCATCAGAGTGGAAAGTGCCAACAACTTTTATCTACGGAATCGATGATTGGATGAACTATCAAGGTGCAGTGGAAGCGCGGAAACAAATGAAGGTCCCTTGCGAAATCATTCGTGTTCCACAGGTCCATCTCTAAATATTTATGCATTAGTTTTCACATTCAAAAGGAAAGTATAGAGAAGGAGATGCTTATGCGAGATTTGTTATTTTGTTTGATTAAAATTGTGTAGGGTGGCCATTTTGTGTTCATAGACAACCCAGCTGGTTTTCATTCTGCAGTGATGTATGCTTGCCGCAAGTATATATCTCAGGACTCCTCTCATCAAGAACTCCTCCCAGAAGGTTTACGATTGGTTTAGTCATCTTACGTTGTTCTTTTAGCGTTCAAAACTTTATTATAAATGTACAAAAAACATATATAAAAGAGAACATCAAAAAGAAGGATATTGTATTATTTACTCTTTTCCAGTTGGTTTGTGTTTGGAGTTGCACGACCTCTCTTTCCAATTTATTTGTAGCGTTCTTGATTTCTTTCTGAAGTCTCTCAAGAGTTCCAAATGTGATCTCATTATGAAGATACCCAAATGTAATCGTTACATACTCATAATTATTTGTTTCATCTAATTTCTTACAAGTTACCAAGGAAACATAACAACCAAATCTATGTGCTTGAAATTGGGACCACTGAGTCTGGTCAATGCTTATTTTTCTTAACTCATTTATTTAGTTTGTCAACAACATAAGTTTATGTGTCAATGCTCATGTTGACTTTTAAATTTGTCATCAAGATAAGGTTTAACTTCCCTTATACAGCAAGGCAAAAGTGTATATAGTAATTACCGTAACGGAAAGGTTAAAATAGGTTAACAATGGCAACATTCTTAATTTAGTAATGAGACCTGGTGGTCGAAATATTTTCCAATGGCCATGCCGGCAGACAGCTCAATGAGGAAAAAGAAACTTGAGGAAGAAGAAATTACAGAGGGGTTTTTGACACAAGAAGTTTCTCTCATTTTGTTATTTTGGCTGACTCATTCTTTGCCTCATCTCCCAACAACTTTTTCGTTGATTTTTCTAAATGGCATTTGTTCAAATTAAAACTTTCCTTTAGTTTCATCCCTCACAATCCAAACATGCCTTCCTCTCAAATTTGCAGCAGGACGATGAAGATCAAAAGGTGACCCCGAATCTTATACAATGTCGATTGGTTTTGGTCAATGACTAGCAATGGAAGGTTTGAAACTTTCAGCTTTTTGTTCTTTATTATGGTCTAAATCCTGCATTTGAAAAAAAAAATAAAAGAAAAATCCATGTCTGGAGATTTTTAATTTCATCAAATGATTTGAGCATCCGTTTTATGGGTTTGGGTTTATATTTTGGGGGCGGTCCTATTATGAAAAGAAAATTTTACGGTTTAGGGTTCCTAGTAGTCTTATATAGGGATCCAAGGGTTTGTATAGTTTCATCCACAAGTTAATAGAGAAACCCTAGAAAAAAGGTATTGACCATCAATTTCGATTATTTCCTAATCACGTCAAAAGATTCATAGCTTCTTTATATCCGATTTTACAACAGTTTTGAGTTAAAGAGAGATATATAGAGAGGAACAAAAAGATGTCGGCGGCAGGAGGAGAAGAGAAGATATTGGTGTCGGTGAGGGTTAGACCTCTAAACGAGAAAGAGAAGTCGAAGAATGATAGATGTGATTGGGAATGCATTAATAACACCACAATCATCTGCAACTCCCATAACTTGTCTGATAAGCCTTCCTACACTTTTGGTAAAAAAGCAACTCTTAACTACTTACTACACCAACTAATTTGAGGTAGTCAATTACTACTATAAGTCCCATATCATCAATTAATTAACGTGTTATATATACAGACAAGGTGTTTGGCTTTGAATGTCCCACTAAGCAAGTGTACAATGACGGAGCCAAAGAGGTTGCACTTTGTGTCCTCTCCGGAATTAACGGTAGGTTTTAGCATCTCTCTTCTTATTTTGTCTCAACCGATTCGTAATAGAGATCATTTTTGTGTTGCAGCAAGCATCTTTGCGTATGGACAGACAAGTAGTGGCAAAACGTACACCATGACTGGAATCACTGAATTTGCAATCGATGATATCTTTTCTTACATTGACAAGGTTACATCCATTAACCAACCTCTTTTAACTCATTGTGTTTTTCTTTCTTTTCTATCAATATTTCACTCTCTGAGATTGTGAGAATATCCTGTGTCTTTTCTTATAGCATAAACAAGAAATAAAATTCACTCTAAAGTTCTCAGCGATGGAGATCTATAATGAAGCTGTTAGGGATCTCCTTTGTGAAGATAACAATACACCACTGAGGCTTCTTGATGATCCAGAGGTCACTTATCATATCTTCTTAATATTCCAAACCATTGATTATTAGTTTATTACTCTCAAAATACTTCATTACTGATAATGTTAATATCAACGTACTTTAATAGAGAGGAACGGTCGTTGAGAAACTAAAAGAGGAGACTCTCACAGACAGAAACCATCTAGAGGAACTCATTTCTATATGCGAGAGTAATTATCTAACTACACTTAATTCTTCTTTCTTCATTGCTTGATTAAATATTATCAACAAATAGATGATATACTGAATCTGTGGTCTTTTTGCAGCTCAGAGAAAAATTGGAGAGACGTCTTTAAACGAGACTAGCTCCAGATCTCATCAGATTCTCCGACTGGTATTCATATTCATCTATTAATGATAAACAATATATTCACTTATTGTGTGTCACATTCATGGTTTTTTCTCTCCTGCAGACAATTGAAAGCTCGAAGCGAGAGGTTTCTCCAGAGAGCTCAGCGATTCTTGCAGCATCAGTGTGCTTTGTTGATTTAGCAGGAAGTGAACGTGCTTCTCAGACATTATCTGCTGGTTCAAGACTCAAAGAAGGTTGTCACATTAATAGGAGTTTACTTACTCTTGGAACTGTAATCCGAAAACTCAGGTCAATTTTTGCAACTCACTTTATAGTTTTCCAAAAGTTTAATATCCGAAGATTTCTTAAGCTGATACGAGTGTTTTTTTTCGAAATTACTACAGCAAAGGGAAACAAGGACACATACCATATCGAGACTCAAAGCTAACTCGTATACTTCAAAACTCATTGGGAGGAAACGCCAGAACGGCTATCATCTGTACAATGAGCCCTGCTCGTAGTCATCTCGAACAGTCAAGAAACACACTTCTCTTTGCAACTTGTGCTAAAGAGGTGACTACAAATGCTCAAGTCAATATGGTTGTGTCTGAGAAAGCTTTGGTCAAGCAACTGCAGCGGGAACTGGCGAGAATGGAGAATGAGTTGAAGAATCTTGGACTTGGTTCTTCTTCTTCAACCTCTGATGAGTTCTATGCATTGCTCAAACAGAAAGAGGAATTGATTGAAAAGGTTTGTTGAATGCTTCTTTTTTCCCTTCTTTGGTTTAAGAAACATTACTCATTTCTTGGGCAACAATTTACAGATGGATGAACAAATCCAAGAACTTAAATGGCAACGAGATGTAGCTCAATCTCGGGTAGAGAATTTGCTTAAAGCAACAGCGGAAGTGCGTTCCTCTCCAAGTTCAATTGATTACAGCAGAAGAAAAAGCTACGATTCAACAGATTTTGATGAGCCTCATATGCTAAATAACTTGGGGAAAAGTAACTTCTACTCCCCTGATGAAGATGGTTTCTTGCTGGATGATACTACTCCTCGATTTCCGGAGCATGAACAGAGCGACAAGTGGGAGGATATTGCTCAAAGGACCACCCAAGAACCTGGAGATGCTTGCAAAGAAGTTAGATGCATTGAAGAGAATAATGGAGAAGTAGAAAGAGTTAGAATCCAAGACACAGTATACGACATTGTTGAAAAGAAAATCGAGTCATTATCAGGAAAATACGAAGAAAACAACAAATCTTTTATGGCCGATGAGAAAGATGAGAATGAAGCTATGGAGTCAATGAATGCTGATTCATTTTCAGAAAAGATAGATATTGAGAAGAGTTTATATGCTAAACATGAAGCCCAAGATGAGCTAGCTATAAACAAGTTAGCAGAAGAATGCCAAGAGACAGAACAATCTTTGGAGAAACAAAGACAATCTTCAAAGAAACAAGACATGGAACAGAACCTGTCTAAGTATCAGCCATGTGTTGTAGAATACACACAAAACTACAAATCTTCTACGGGCGTTGAAGATGAAGCTATGGAGTCAGAAAAGGAAGATGATAATTCATCTTTAAATGCTAGACTTGAAGCCCAAGATGAGCTAACTTTAAACAAGTTAGTAGAAGAAGTGCAAGAAAGAGAGGAATCTGTGGAGAAACAAAAGAAATCTTCAAAGAAAGAAGAGATGGAACAGAATTTGTCTAAGGATCAGTCATGTCTAGAATACAAACAACACTACGAATCTCTTATGGCCGATGATCATGAGGCTACAGAGTCAGAAAAAGAATATGCTGATTCATCTTTATCTGTTAAACTTGAAGCCAAAGATGAAGTAACTATAAAGAATTCAGCTGAAGTCGTCCGAGAGACAGAGCAATCAGTTGTGAAACAGAGGAAAACTTCAAAGAAAGAAGACGACTTGGAACAGAACTTGTGGCCAATGGCCGATGAGAATGAAGTTATGGAGTCACGAAAGGAAGATGCTGATTCATCTATAAAAACAGTAGATACAGAGTTGAGTTTATCTGCTACACTTGAAGCCGAGGATGAGCCAACTATATACAAGTTAGCAGAACCCCAAGAGATTATGCAATCTGTGGACAAGGAAGAAACAAAACCGAGTTTGTCTCCAAAGAAAGAAGACATGAAACAGAATTCTCCCGAGGAACAGTCAGGGCAACATGCACAACAAGTATATGGAGGCTCCGATAAAGATGATACTACATATGAGGCTCTGAAGAACAAGGTGAAGGAAATGCAGAAGACAATTGAATACTTTATGAGTATGCACTCAGCAGAAGAGAAACAATCTCCATCCTTTAATACGATAGATGACAATACCAGTCCAGGAGATAGCTTCAAGATGAGAAGAAGCAGGAGTTGCAGAGAAAATCTCTTGTTATCAAAGGCTGCTGCGAGTGGGCGCTTCACATTCAAAACGTCAACTAACACATCCTTTGATTTAGACAACACACTCTCCGCTGATGCACAGAGCACGAAAGATTCAGATACAGAGACTAGCAGTGGCAGCTTCCATGAATTTATGGCAGGACTTAAGGAAATGGCAATGCAGCACCATTCCAGGCATGAGTCGGAAGATACTGATACAGAGAAGACGAAGCCTCAAAGCACAGGTGATAAAGACACGAAAGCAGAGTTTGAGAGACAGCAAAACCAAATACTTGAGCTTTGGGGAGTATGTAATGTACCTCTGGTTCACAGAACATACTTTTTCTTGCTCTTCAAAGGTGATCCATCAGACTTTGTTTACATGGAAGTGGAACTCAGAAGGCTGTCTTTTCTGAAGGATTCGCCGGAGATGTTGAGGAAACAAACTACGAAAGCACTAGCACGAGAGAGAGAATGGTTGGCTAAGCAAATACCAAAGAAGTTTGGGAGAAAGGAAAAGGAAGAAGTTTATAAGAAATGGGGTGTTGAACTAAGCTCAAAGCAGAGGAGCATGCAAGTAGCTCACAGAATATGGACCAACACTAAAGACGTAGAGCATTGCAAAGAGAGTGCTTCTCTTGTAGCGACTTTGGTTGGATTTGATGAATCAAATATGACGCCAAAGGAAATGTTTGGCCTTAGCTTCTCACCTACGACAACGCTCAACATTAAATCCTCTGGCTGGAGATTTTCTAACTCTTTCTCACGTATTAGCTTGACCGGAGGGTTATAAAACCAGATTTTTTTAATAGATATTTCGTCTTGGTGTGTGTACGTGTGTTTATAAGAAAATAAACACATTGAATGATTATAATTATAAAAATCATCTGTTGTTTGCTTGAAACATACTACCTAAAAGCGTTAATTATCCCATTAGTTTTCAGAGCCATATATGTTTTTATAGGACCAAAGTTTAATTCCAAACATATACAACACGCGTAATATAGTGATATCGCTGTCGAAGGAAAAATGGAGGCGTTAAAACATTTCATCATCATTATAAAAAATGCATTAAAAACTGAGAAAAACTTTTAAGTCGACGTCAACTTCGTTTGGGTTCCCAATCACCAATAAAATATTTAAAATTGATTTGCATGAGATACCACTGATGAGATTTCTCCTCTGTCTCTCCATAGATTTTTAAGCTTATCATTATGAATTATGATCCAGGGCAAACTATACATAGAGTAAATGTAAAAAAGTAAAAATGAAATTCGATCAAAAAAAGAAATGAAACAAGAGATAAAATAAAAATATAAAAAGTAAAAATGCCGCACACACATGCACATGGTGGTGGTAAAAAAACCGAGTTATGTATAAGAAAGTAAACGCCTTACACTTTTTTTTTACAATTTAACAATATAAACTAGATAATAACTCGCGCCATATGCATAGCGGAATAAAATGTAAATTCAAATATTTTATTATATATTTATAATTTTAAAATCATAAAAACTTTATTAAACATGATTTTGAAATAATATGATATATAAAATAATTATAATACTTTTACAAATATTTTAACCATCTTATAAAAAAAATTATTTAACATGATTGATCAATCCTATTTTAATAGTTAGTGATCGATTATCACTTTTCAA
>KE155018.1:0-28577 GCA_000411075.1 Sisymbrium irio | reverse complement strand
TAAGGTTTTTTATTCAAATGTCTTCTGGATTAATAATATAGGGAATTATTAAAAAGTAAGTAAAAGATAAAAAAAACATAGCTAATATACTAAATAAATAATTTAGATTAATAATTTTTCTATTTATTACTTGAAAAGATTAATATCTTTTAGTCATTATTTGAAAAAAAATTCTCCTATTTTTTTAATTCAATTTATAAAAGAAATCCGTTTTCGTGTCGTGTATAAACAGTTTGAAGTGATCTTATGAAAGATAGGAATCACATTACTCATAGATGAGTTATTAGACTTTGGAAAAAATAGCAAATAAAAAAACATTACTTCATGGAGTTACCATAAAATGTTAAATTTCTAATTTTCCTGAATGTCATATATATTCCATAAAATCTCTCAAAAAATCATTCACCAAATCTTTCTTATAAATGACTCATGTAAACTTTCCAGTTTTTCCTAGTTAGTGACTTAGTGTCCCTTAATGACAAATGTATAACTTACATATATTGCCGAATCATTGGAAATCTGAAGACTTACTTTCCAAGAAGGATTCAAAAGGTTTAAGATTTCATCGTCATGCGGCATCCAGAAATTTACTATTATAATTAAGGAACACTAGATAGATAGGCATGAGCAGATCCAAAATATTTTAAACTGGAGCCATGTTTATAATTTTTTACAGGAAAACATATATCACATAATAATACCAAAACATAAAAAAAAATCTATTAATAATTTATGTTATTTTTCTTATTTGCAAAAGTATAATAAGCTTTAGAAATGGACTTTAGATTAAAAAAAATCTATATATTGTATGGATTTCAAAAAAGTCAGGTGCAGACAACACTTTTGAATTCCATACAATATACTCTTTACATTTCTAAATATTTGATGTTTTGGGTGTATATACAAGAAACTAGACATTTGATTTTTTAAAAAAATATCAATTAAAATATTAAATAAAAGTGTTTCGATTAATAAAAGTATAAATACAAAATACAATTGAGCACACAACTTCAATAAAATAAAAACTAATTGAAATTTTCAAAACATCAAATAATTTGAAATAAAAAAAAATCTCCAAAACATCAAATAAAAAGAAAGAGAAAGAATATTTCCCAGTTACTGTTCCTTAATAATAAATGTATAACACATGCCTATCTATTTACTATTCTAATTAGGTTAACTATATAAGCTCAACTCGCTTTCTTGAATTTAGCAAAGACACTGAGAAGAAGAAAATATTATATAGAAAGAACAGGCTTTTGGAGTGGCGAAGAAACAAAATGGTGCATGTCAATTTTTCTTACATGGTACCCATATTCGTTCTGATAGGCTTGTCCATCTTGTGCGGTGCCTGGTCTATTTTCAGATGCGTGAAAAATCGGGTTGTGCCTTCTTCTAGTGCTGCATAACATTTCTATTATACTCTGTATCATGTATCAGCTTCTTTTCTTTTTATTTTATATTAGTAACCTATTTGCATATCCATAATGTAACGCTGCAATATATTAGTATAATTTATCAAGGAAAGGTTCTTTTTCTCTCTCTCTCCGTCTAATGATGTTCTACGTTGAAATGTTACAGTACGCAGTTGTTAGTATACTGGTGAATCGGGCGGCAACATAAGATCAACTATGTTGGTTGAGAAATTTAAAGTTCTAAAAAGATAAATATTTTAATACAATTATGTATATATAATTAAGTTTTAATAATTTTTAACATTGAACCAATAAAAAAAAAACCATATGGTTTTATAAAGTTCTCATTTGAGAATTTCTACTCATTCTCTCTTCTATTTTTTTTTTTCATTTTTTTTTAATGTTGAGAAATTGAGATATTACCGAAGGAGTTGCTCTAAAAATTTAATATGACGACAAAATTTACATTGATCCAACATACGGTCAAGTGTATAAACGAAAATAACTAAAAATAACGGAAGAGTAAATAAGAAATATACCAAACAGTAAAAAATGCTTCACACGCACGAACAGATGATAGTGGTAAAAAAAGTAAAAATAAACTGTGTTAATGTATAAAAAAATGTAAACGCCTTTAGTTCAGCAGTAGATAGGAACACGCCGACATCGGAACGATTCGCCGGAGCTTTCATGGCGCAACTAATACGACCAATAAGGCAATTGTCGTCGCAGCAGTACTGTCATCACCATTTTCGCAATCTCCGCCATTTGTTCACCAAGAAGCTTCCCTTAAACCCACCTTCTTCTACTTCAACTCTTCTTCTTCTCTCCCCTTCTTTCTCTACCGCAAGATCTCCACCTCGTCGGCGAATTCGTCGTCCCGCTCCACCGGAAGCTCTATCTCCGCCAAATCTCATTGCTGAAGACAATGGTGGTGACAGCGATGGCTCTGAGTCTGAGTCGTCGAGGAGCCGTAACCAGCGGAAGCGTGACGCTCGTCGCGCTGTTCGGTGGGGTATGGAGCTCGCTTCTTTCTCTAGTGAGCAGATAAAACGGATTATGAGGTAATCCTCAAAGGGTTTTCAAAAAGTCTTAACCTTTTTGATTGTGTTGGAGTTTGTGGTTTGTAAAGGAATTGGCTTTTTGTCTTCTAGAGCGGCGTCGCTTGGTGAAGAGGTTTATGATGCGTTGATGCTTGCCAAGGTAAACTTAAAGATGCATACTTTAAAGTTGTGTTATCGTGGCTCAATGCAGATAAGGTGTTTGTTGTTTTGTTGTAGAGACTAGGCGCGGATGTTCGAGAAGGAAAACGTAGACATTTCAACTATATTGGTGAGAGAGAAATTACATCTTTTATCATCTAGATGAACTCTCTTAGAGGGAGATATTAGCATTTAGTTTGGTTTTAGCTAATGTGGGGTATGTGCTTGTTAGGGAAATTGTTGCGTGACGTTGAACCTGGTTTGATGGACACTCTGATTAATGCCACAAATCAGGGTGATCACACGAAGCTTCAGGCGCTGATTAGTTCAGCAAAGGATGGCGAAGATGATGCTGGAGTCAGCGGTTTTGATGATACGGAAACAAAGTCGGAAGATGAAGGAGAGGTTAGTGTAAACCAGTACACTCAATATAGTTATCAACTTCGAATGTTAGGATGCTTACAGTAAGTGAATGGAAGACGGGAAGCTGTAGCGGTTAAGAGTAGGTTCAATTAGTGAACTTCTTAAGGCAAAGAGAAGAGGATGATTCATTGTTGTTACTGATTAATTTTCTAAATAGATGAAGAGAACTGTGTATGTTGTCTTCATAGAAACTGTTCTTAGTTGTTTTGGTCTCCAAACTTATATAATTTGTGAAAGAATCTTTTTTCAGAGCTCAGAAGAATATATGGCTATTGCTGCAAGATGGTTTGATGGCCTGATCAGTCAAGATGTGGAGCTCACAAAAGAAGTTTATTCACTACAGAGTGTTGATTTCGATCGACAGGTTAGTCAACTATGAGCTTGATAAATAAGGGAAAGAGATGCGTATGACTTGTTTACTAAGGTGTATAGGTCTTTAAACATAGAGGTGAGATCCAAAAGCGCATAATATGGTTTGATGGTGTGATGTTTAACTTCTATGTTTAATCTCTTTGTTTGTTGATAGGAATTGCGTATACTTGTTCGGAAAGTACAGTTGGTTCATGAGCAAAGAAAAGGTGTAACCCCGGAGAAGCAGAAAGAAGTGGATGCTGCATTAGTGACGGCCGAAAAGTCTCTGAATCGATTTCTTCATTCCATGGCGAAACAAATGCAGAGCGAGGAGGGCGATTTATACTTATGAATTAAAACAGAATGTGTTGATCAGTGCATATTAAACCGATTCCAAACCGATTTACCAAAATTTTGGTTCAGTTTGCTCGATTATGAATGTTAAAGGCCTAGCTTAGCTTATCACTTATCATGAGCTTCTTTTCTCCATTTGTACTTTTTTCTTTCTTTATGCATCCCTCGTTTTTGCATTTCGCGTCATCTCTCCATCAATGTAATCCTAATAGGACACATCATTTATCATCAGATCAAAATTTAAAACTAATACATACCTCAGATCTTTTTTATCAGATAAGTTCTTGCACTTAATTAATACTCCCTCTACTTTTTATTTTTAAACAATAACTTTCAAACTTTTTTATTTTGTTTTTCTTAAGATTGATGTTTTAGATTGTAATTAATACAATTTACTTTAAAACTAATGATAAATCAAAATACAAAATATGATTGGTTGAACCTTGTTGAAAAACAAATAAAATAATACATTAATTATTAAAAACATGAAATAATAACTAAAAGTGTGCATTTTAAAATTTTTAATATTTTAAAAAAATAAAAAATAATCTTTTAAAAAGAGGAAATAGATGTGATGACATTTTTCAATATATTTGCTACACTTTCCAACTAACCAAATTTTTGACGGTAACGACAAAACTATACACAAGAATCGGAAAAAATGTCATTTGCAATTCTTTTATTTAGAGAACTCGGCAATTTACGAATTTGCAATTAGAACATTTATCTTCTTATATCATGTTTTTGCAGTGAAGTTGAGAGTAAAACAGTTGCGTCATTGGTACCTTTTCGTACCTCCAAAATTTGAATCAACAATGCTATTAATGTGCACAATTACAAAACAAATAAATGTAATAATAAAATATAAAATAATGCACTTTGTATCTAGAAATGAGGAAAAAACTAAAATCTAAAATAAAAATTGTCAAAATTTGAAGAGTTATAAGCAAAAACATTTGCTGAAAACTTATGAAAACTCTCCTCATATCATAACAAATTTTAAAAACTAATACATACATAAATTGTGCACAGAAAAATATACACATAAATTTTTTTATTAGATAAATTCTTTCGTTTATTAGTAATAATATTTTAATTAGTTGTGACAACAATTCTCCATATAATAGAACTAAGTTTTAACTAAATGTGCTTTACGAAGACAACAAATCTCTATATATAACAATAGCAAAATGTCATTTGCAAATTTGAGACTGCTACTAAAAACTCATCTTTTCATTTTCATTGCATTTTGTTATGTTTTATATGATAAAATTGAAACTGTGATAAGTGGTTCACGATAACTTATCTCTATCACAACATCTAACTAGTAATAAAACTTAGGGCTAGTTTTTGTTGCACATGGTCATCATTATTTTTTAGTGACTCTAAAATTTGAATCAATAGTGTGGTTAAGTGTTCATTAATGTGCAGAAGTATGAAACATATAAATGTAATAATAGGATGCATAATATACACTGCTAACAGAAAATGAGGAAAAGAAAACAAAAAATCAAAATTGACAAAAGAGAAAAAAAATCCAACTAAAAATAAACAAGTAATGCCAAGATTTCTCAATTTTTGAGGAGTTAGAAGCGAAAACATCAGATAACCATGTTGATAATGGAGATGGTGAACTTTCTGCCAATCCACCGCCCTCTCGCCACCCATTAGCTGCAGATTTTTGGCTGTACACATTCCAAACTTTAATCAGTAGTATTTAAATATAATAATTTGTATGTGCTTACGCGTTCGATAATGGTAGGCCTGTTGTATGTTCTTATAACCTTTTTTGTTTTCCTTTCTTTGATGGAATGACTATTATATACTCCTTTATTACGTGTAAAAAAAAAAGAATCAACCTCTTTTTCAGAAATGGCTCAAGCCAATCACGTTACTCTGCTAGCTAAGCTCGTCGTGTGCATACTAAAAAGCAAGTGGAGAAAAACGAAATAACATAAATAAATAAAAAATAAAGAAGTTAACCTACCTAGGCAAGGAAGGGCAAAGAGTGATGGTATAATCTGCAGAAGTGCATGTGAACGTACTCGTAGCGTCGTCGAACGCGTAGCTATACGATCTTGGACAAGCTGATTTGAATATTTCCGAGTACATGGACGGTTTACACTCGTTGGGTGAAGCGTACGCGCCACTACAACAATACTCTGGACTACCAAACGCCTCGCACGCGCTTTTGCATGCTGACCCGGATCCGAACCGGAGCTCTGCTGGACATCTCTGGTTTAGATCCGCTACGCATCCCGTGGTCAAGCAGTTACCTTCTGACCCTCCGCTTGCTTCAACAACCATGGGGACGTTGTATCCGTCCACTAGGCTCACGTCGTAGAAGTCTTGTTTTCGAGTAGGGTCTTGTGGACCTGAACCGATAGTGAACTCGGCGAGTGTAGCCGGCGGTTTCGCTCCTGAACCGTTACACTCGACTTGGTTAGAGCCGCAGTCGCCAGTTAAGCAGGTGCCTTGGCCAGTTTGAGAGTCGAAATTACAACCGGTTCTTGCCCAAAACCGACCAGACCAGCTCGCTGGAGCTTGGAACGAACGTGAGCCACCAGAAGCGAGCTCGAAACCAGTGGTTCCTAAGCCGCTGCTTCCGGAGTTGGCCAAAATACCCGGCCAGACAGTGAAGCTGCATCGGTTTACAATAGTGATAGTAGCACCATTACTTCCTACGCAAGCCAAATGCAATGTTTTATGTATGATAAGATACGAATATGAATATTGCGAATATTAACGAGTTATGAGATAAATATCATCAATATAGATATGAATATTACCGTATAAGAAGAGGAAGCTAAGGATGTTGATGAGACAGAAGGAGACAGGAGAATGAAGGGGTGTTATGATCATCACTGTTTTTTTTTGTTTTCTCTTTCGAAAAGAAAAAGTACTTTCGGTGGAGAAGTCAAGTTTGGAATATTGGTGATAACAAAACGAAAGGGGAAGAGAGGAAAAAAAAAAAACTGAAGAGATAGAGTTTAAAGAGCATTTACGATGACATCAACACTTCTATATATACCTTCTCTCAAGGGTCAAGATCCGTGTGATCTCACAATAAAAAGTATGACCATTTTACTTTTCGTTTCAAAGTGACGCAAGAGATAACAATACGTTGAAAAAGATATTTTATCACAAATTGAGTAAAGTCTTTTTCTTTGTAAATAAAATCTATGCTACCTTTACAGAATATATGTTTTAATTTTCGAAAACCATAACTTTTCAAAACTTAGTATTGTGGGAAATAAGTAAATAACCCGAGTAGATATGCATTCTAGGTGGCTAACACTACAGAAAGCTGTAAGGATAACTTCGGATAGATAACCGACAAAAAGTATCGTGTCTTGACCATCGCGAGTTGATATTTTAGTTTAGTTTAATTTAAGTACACTGGTTCGATAGATCGCTCGTTCTTCAACGGGCTAGCAAGCCCAAAATGGCAAAATCTAGATGAACATCAGAACATGTATAGTAGGATCAGAATGGACTGAATGACAAGGGGTTTTAACATAAAAGAAAAAAAAGATGGAATTTTTGGTTTACTTATCTCTAGAATCCAAGTTGTGCTTCTATTACATAATCCATCAAAAACCATATGGTAAAAACTAATCTTGGAAAGAAAAACGAGTAACACGATGTTCTGCTTTTAACTAAGAGAGCAGTGAAAACACAAAGGAAAACATGATAAGTGAAATCTACAGTTCGTCCTTGGTTGATGTCTCTTCCTCAACAGGTTCGGCTTCAATGTTTAGTCCACCAGGCAAGTCATCTGATTTCGTCTCAGTAGCCTCCTCAGTGGTCTCTGTTTCCTCTGCCTCAACTTCCTCTTCGGCTACTGCATCAGGGCTGATCTTCAGGCTGCTCTTGACGGAGTTGTAAATACGACCTGCAAAGTCTTTCGGGTCGTTGAGTATGAATCCACTCTCGATCAAAGCCGTCTGGTACATGAGCTGTGCTGTCTCTTTCACACTCTCGTCCTGAAAGAAATTCGTACGTCAGGATTTATCTCAATCACTCAACTACTGATAAAAAATGTACAGAGGGTAAAAATGAAAGAAAACAGGTCTTATGTTCTACCTCTGGGTCGCTAGCAACTCTTTCCTTGAGTTCTTTGATGATAGGGTGACGTGGGTTGATCTCAAGGACTCGCTTTCCACGCATGTAAGCTTGCTTGTTTGCATCAGAGAGAGTTTGGGACTGCATGATCCTCTCCATGTTTGCACTCCATCCAAACTTGGACGTTACAACTACACAGGGAGTGTCAGCCAATCGGTTACTGATTTTAACATCGTCAACATTCTCACTAGCGAGACTCTCTTTCCACCACTTGGTTAGCTCCTTGAATGCTTCTTTCAGCTCCTTAACTTTCGAATCTTTCCCAACCTTGAGTCCTTCCTTTGACACATTCTGAAACTTCTTGTCCTCGTAATCCATCAGGTATTGCATCAAGTACTCATCAACGGGGTCCGTGAAGAAGATGACCTGTGATCACAAGTATTAGAACGTGAGGTACGAGTTGGCAATCGATAAAGAAAAAATATTCGTGTTCGATGCAAACCTCATAGCCCTTTTTGATGAGCCTCTCCAGGAATGGAGATTTCTCGAGTTGTTCCTTGCTGCTTCCGGTAATGTAAAATACGTCCTTCTGCCCCTTTTTCATTCTCTTGATGTACTGATCAAGTGAAGTCAACTTTCCATCGGACTTTGTTCTGGAATAACAAATTATAGATCATCAGCCAGCTGGTGCTAATAAGCAGAGAGATGTGTATAAAAGGGTAAAGGGAGAACATACGTCTCAAAACGAAGAAGTTTCGCCAGGCGGTTTCTGTTAGAAGCATCCTCTATGATGCCAAGTTTAATTGACTTTCCAAACTCGTTCCAGAATTTAGTGTATTGACCCTTCTTCTCATCATTCTCAGACTTCTCCACATCTGTATGCCAACAATTGAATAAGTTTAGAACAACTTTCAGAACGATAAAACTACGATGGTAAAAAACCTGGAACAGTAAAAGTGATTTGATACCAAGAAGCTTGTTATATGGAATACCTTTTTTGTCATCATCATGGATCTCATCAGGGTCTTCTTCAGCAAGCTTGCGGATCATATCAAGGGCCTTTCGGATAAGCTTCTTCTTAATTGTCTTTAAGCTGCTGTGTTGTTGAAGCATTTCTCGTGATACATTTAGAGGCAATGTGTCAGAGTCGACAAGACCCTGCAGAAGTAAGTCACATCAGCGATTCAGCCCTAGCATATGTATTGAAGGTTATTCTTAGTTTGTCTTCCAGTTACGTACCTTCAAGAAACTCAAATATTTAGGGAGAAGCTCATCAAACTCATCCGAGATGAAGACCCTCCTAACATAGAGCTTCAGGTTCGCCTTGTTGCTGTTGTAGTAGCTCTCGTATAGATCATGGGGAGCTTTTGGAGGAACATACAACACAGCCTTGAATTCAACATCACCTTCAGCATTAAAGTGGCTCCAAGCCATTGGCTTCTCCTCGGTAAAATCCTGTATAGCAACTAGGATCAGGAAAATCCATACGAGAATATTACACCTAGTGTGCAACAAGTAATATTTGTTCACGCATGATTTTCACCTTTGAGAGAGAGTGGTAGAATTTAGTGTACTCTTCCTCTGTCACCTCCTTCGGACTTCTCAGCCATATAGCCTTAACATCATTCAGAAGCTCCCATTCATAAACTGTTTCTTTCACCTTCTTGGTTTTCGGCTTTTTTTCACTGTCTTCATCCTCAGCATCTTCTTCCTTCTCTTCCTCAGTAGAGGTGGTTTCTAAAGCGAAGTAGCGTTAATAAAACCCAGGGCCAACTGAATTGTAGGTTAAAGACACACGGCAGCAGAAAATTATAATTGAGGTGATTCATTATAACTCACCAGTTTCCTCTTCAGTTGATTCATCTTCATCAGCTGGGACCTCAGTTTCAACCTCCTTGCTAGCCCAGAGGTGGATAGGGAAGTTGATGAATTCAGAATATCTCTTCACCAAATCCTGTAGCAGACAACGACGATCATAAGCAACCGGAATGAGGCAATAAAAAAGGTAAGCACTGCACTGTCACTGTGTTTATAGTTCTGTTGGACCACTTGTCACAGGGAGAGTTGTAGCTACTCTGGTTCTTCGTTTTGTGTAACTTTTGGTTCGTATCACTCTTTAAGAAACAAAAGAAGAATTTACATCTTTATCAAAATATTACTCACCTTGAGTTTACTCTCCTCTAGGTACTCGCCAGCTTCATCTCTAAGATGTAATCTAATCTCAGTTCCACGTCCAAGAGGCTCATTCCATGTATCCTCGGAAACAGCAAATTTACCGTCAGCCTTTGATTCCCATACATGTCTGAAAATAAAAACAAAAATTATCAGAAAAGCTTTCCAAGTGATTTTACATGCATAGACAAGTACATCTCCAAACAAAACACTCTCCGAAATCAACTTACTGGGTGTCATCATTGTGCTTGCTAATGACTTCAATGTAGTCAGCGACAAGATAGGCAGAGTAGAATCCGACTCCAAATTGTCCAATAAGGTTGAGATCCCCGCTTGATTGCATTTTCTCAACAAAAGCTGCGAAGAAAGACAAGTTCTTCAATACATGGGAACTTTCTTAAATCGAGCCTTCTAAACAACGCATGACCAGATAAACAACGTACCCGACGTTCCAGATTTCGCTATGGTACCAAGGTTCTTGATCAAGTCTTCCTTAGTCATACCAATTCCCCGGTCCCGAATAGAAAGAATCTTCTTGGCTTTGTCTAGCTTAATCTGCAGATCAACACGTTATTAGAGAACTCAAAGAGAAAAAGACACAATTTTAAAAGTACAAATAAATCTATGCAAACTATTTTCTACTCTCTCAAGTCAAATATACAAAACAAACGCTATATACTAGAGAAATAAGATGTAGCAAACCTGGATCTCAAGCTTAGCAGTGTCACCTTCACCCAAAACGTCTTTGTCAGTGAGTGCAAGGAACCTAATTTTGTCCAAAGCCTGAAAATTTACAAACACAGACACTTAACTTATTAGCCTCCCTTATTTAAAAGAGCTGCCCAAAAAGCAACAAGAGTGGTAAAAAAGACGCAGGCTTACATCAGAAGCATTGGAGATCAACTCTCTAAGGAAAATATCCTTGTTACTGTATAGAGAGTTGATAATAATGTCCATAAGCCTAGAAACCTCAGCTTGGAACTCAAACTTCTCCGCGTTACTGCGAAGTGACTTCTTCGAGATCGACTCAGACTCTCTGCCAATCAAAACGAATTCCAAATCAGGCGAAAGAGAGAGAGAGAGAGAGAGAGAGAGAGAGAGATTTACGAGATCGAAATCGTGTGACACTAACCTATGAACCACATCTGAGTCCGTAGATAACCCGCCGTGACCACCGAGTTTCTCCTCCACCTTTGGTGGATCTGTAGTAACCTCATCGGAACTATCTTCTGCATTCGCTTGTAGCTTTCTTCCTATGATACATACAATACAATAGAAACCTCACCATTATTACCATAGAGATCCAAACAGACACTTAAGAGTGATTGTGAACGAAGGATAAGCGTTAGATCGTACCTTGATCTGGAAGAAGAAAGAGAAGAGAGAAAAGGAACAAAACGGACACGAGCGTCCTCTTCCTCATTGTTAAGATCGTATAGCCTTCTCGCTATCTCGCTATCTCGCTAGCTTTGTTTTAGCTGCACTCACTGATGAATTCGAGCTCCAACAAGAGATCCGTAAAATAGGAAATGATTCTGTGATGTGTCTACTGTGTCATAGCGTACACTTCGGTTCGGTCTTGATTTGTTACGTGGCTGATCCAACGGTTAATATCTCCTGAGAAATCCACGTGGAAGTTTTCTACTGGAGCCAGGTTTTGTACTTGACGTGGATCGACGTGGATTTCGGGTTGTAGCGTGGATCAGTGGATGGACGACTTGAATAATCATACAGTCTGCTAAGTCTACGGTGATGTACGTGTCGTCCTTGTTGGATGATCGGACGGCTATGTTTATTCGTATCACGCGTGGCAACGGATTATTGGGTGTTGGCATTTTAATTGACGTCGGACTTCCAAAGCGAAAATGAGTTTCTGGATGATTCTACTACTCCCTCACTGTTATGTTTGGTTGCTTTGATATTGTTATTCTGGTTAAACATAGAATATTCTTATTATAGTTCTGATCAGTGACAGTATGGTGCGTGAATTGAACTTGTTCTTTACGACAGCTCAAGCCCTGTTTCTAGGAAACACCATTCCTTAGCTGTTGTATGAAACAGTTATTCAGAACTGAGGCTGAGGGAATGAATGAATGGTAAATAACATGATTAAAGGAAGACAAAGCAACAGTTTTACTTTGAGTTCTGAAACGCAAAACTATATATTTTTATTATGGAGAAAAACCCAACAAGGTTAAAAAGAAGCTTGACATATACCAATGTTTGAACTAATCCTCCTATATATATGTTATGAAATAAAAAACCTGGAAAGAAGGGGAAAACTGATGGGAAAAAAAAAGAAAAGAGAGAAGAAAAGAAGAGCAAGTTCAGCAAGACAAATTATAAGTTACCTCTCAATCCTTTTGTCATTCTTTGAACAATCAACCAATCCATCCGCCTATTAAAAGAACCCAATCTCCACTACTTGTGAATCATCTCCATGGAGGAGGGAACTCCCAACGTGTCTCTGGCTCTTTCCGCTTTCCACCAATGCTAATAGATGAACTCGATGAGGGCTGCTCTACATTTGCTCCCGAATGCTCTCCCATGCCACCGCTTTGTTCCGGTGATAGAAACTGCCTCAAACTTAACGACTCTCTGTTTCCTATCTCAACCCCAAACCCAGAAGAACTCTGATCAAACTGTGGCCGTACTGATCCATTCATATTAGGTGATCCACCCGCCAAGCTCATGAACATGTGTTGTTGAAGGGATGGTGGCTGCGCATATGAGGTGGCCGATCCTATTATTTGAGGCATCATCACAGGCGTACCCCTTGCGTCCACCATGTATGGAATAGCTGTTCCAGGAACATACATGGGAGATGATGACATCGACATACCAGGAGGACCAGTCAATCCGTTGTAGCCATAAATAGGACCTGGAGAAAAGGTAACACCAGGGGCTAAACCCAAAGAGTTTCCCGTTCTTCCCATGAATAATCCTCCGGCGGGCTCGAGAGACTTTCCATTCGACAAGAACGAAGCCATCTGTGATACAGAGTCTTTTCTGTCAACGTCCACTTTTGTACCCAATATAGAGATAGCCGGTTCATCCACTTTGTGCCCTCCATAAGGGGCTGCGCTCCACGGGTGCCGCCCATAGTAGGGACCCTGATCATGTGAATCGATGAAAAACTGTGGCCTGTCATTCAAGTCAAAGTTTACTTCCTTGCCTGATTGCTGAGCAACTGACAATGCGGAGACAGGTGATGCGTTTTGCTGACCATTGTGACTTAGAAACAATCTTGTTTCCATCTTCATCTCAGAAGGTGGAGGCATGTCTTCGTCTTCATTTGTACAATTCAAATCCAGGTTGAACCTGCTTGATCCCCGGGGATTAGCTTCATATGACGACTCTCCACCCCTAGAGTTTGATGAGGAGAAAGGAAACTGTTTCCAGGGAGTTGATTCTTCAACTTGATCATCTCCTACCTCAGCCACATTCAGATCGATACCACGAGAAACCACCTGCTTTCCTCTAAAATCCCCGCTAGGAACTTGATGAGGTAAGTCTGGGTGAAACACACAAGTAGCAGCCGATCCTTTAGCGCTAAGAGATCTTTCCAATTGTAACGGTGCTGCTGCAGGCATTTCAGAAGTTGAGACAGAATGTGAAACAGACGTAACAGGAGTAGTGGTGGTAGATATGGAAGACATAACGACATCTGTTTCATCAGGACAAATATCTTCATTGAGATCAAAGCCACATGGGCTTTTCTCTCTGCCTATTTCAGATTTAGCAGCCGCTGCAAGGTGCTGCTCTTCAACATCATCACAGTTCATCATCCCATTATCGCATTTCTTATTCTTCTCATCCATTACATCGTCATCTCCTACATGAGGCTCCTCAACGGAATGGCTTTCACCCACTGATAAACCCTTAGATGGAGAACCTGTGCGTAGATCATCATCACGTGAGTCTTGCGAATCAGACTGCCCGCTATCATCAGATAGTTCCTCTGAAGAACTGCCAGAAGCTTCTCCAGAGTCCACCTCTCTTGCAACTTCCTGCGCGACTTTGGTAGCGACCTCCAAGGCATCCAAAATACCAAGGTCAATATCAGCAGTTGTTTTATCAATAGCTCCAAGGCGCTGGGATATGGTCATTGATCTAGAAGACCTGCGGTTTTTTCTCCGTTTTACTCTCTTCTTTCTGTCTGAATGGCCCTTATCATCTTCTTTTTCTTCATTGTCAGCATGAGCAGTCATATTGTCACTCTCAACTTTTCTATCTCTACCAAGTCCACCAGATAATCTTGATGAATTGTCAGAATCCTGATTGTCCGTCACGTGAGCCAGTGAAGGCACATGTTTGCTATTATTGGCTATGCTCACATCGTGCGACCCACATATCGTCTCATACGCATTTCTGCTCACCTCATTTGAATCAAGACTGCTCTGCAAAAGACTATTTTTCTCCAACTCCATACTGGCAATAACAGAGTCAGAAGACAAAGCTACATGTCCCGCTGAACTAGACGACACTGCTACAACTCCCCCCGTTTTTTCAAGAAAACTTCCATAGATTCCCATTTGCTGCTTTTCCTTAGATATCTCAGCACCCAGTGGAGCATTTGACGGGCCTTCAACACTATCGCGCTCTGAATAAAGGAGGCTACTAGAGCCGGTAGGCATGACTGTCTCCCTCACAGAGCTTTTTTCCTTTAGAGAAAGATTTTCCTGAACTTCTTTCATAATTTCATCGGTAGAAGAGCCTGTTAAAGTTTCAGTCATCGTATTAGAGCAGTGAGAATTCACGTTCGAGGCAGACCCAACCTTGTCATTCTGCAGTTCCAAACCCTTATCTTGATCTAGGTTGTTTTCTCCTGAGCTGTCTGACAGCATGGCTTCATCTGCTATTTCGGGACAATGGTTTTCATCATTACTTTGCGTTGAACATGGAGTAACAGCTGATTTAAGCCCACTGCTCTCCATGCTTGCTGCTACAACTCTCATCTCATCTTCATGAGCTTTGCTACAGCTTTCAGTGTCGCAAACTACCTTATCCTTCCAGCTACTACAGAGCTTTCTCGCCTGATCCTGAACCCGAGAACTACCATGGTCAACAAGTTTCTTGACAGCAACCCATATCCCAGAAGAAACTAACCTCGAACCGTCTACGCCTAGATTTTCAAGAGCTTCTAGCAAAGCAAGAATTGACTCCTCTAGAGAATTGTCAACCGAATCCTTCGCCAACACCTGAGCTTCTGCTAGCCAGCTACTTAAGTAAAGGAGTCCATCTAAATTTACAAAAACATCAAGACATTCTCTGTTCTTGGTGGCCGCAATAGTGCTGGCAACAGCTGTCCACTGTCTAGAAGCATCGCCACCATTCTTCAAAACCGACTCTTTACTACTCTGCATGACAGACAAAAGCTCTTCGACACGAGAAGTGACCGTGAGTCCATCTTTTAACTCTGTTAAGGTAAAGAAATCCTCAAGCGTCATAACTGCTTCACATAAGAAAACCCCAACAATGTTGAACAACCTTAGGACGCAAAAAGATTCTTTCTCCCATTTGACGAGGTCCTGAGAAAAGCAAAACCATAACAAGACAAACCTTATAGCCTTAGCCTACCGTGGCAAGTACAGAAGACACTATCAAACTGTTCTAAAACATGAAACTGACTTCTGTTTCTTTTTGTAATATTTAACTGACAAAGATAACCCACTCGAAGAAAGGTCCATTCATATGCAATACATCCAACAACACGAAAATCACTCAAATAATATTGGCATCTGGCAAGAGGACGAAATATAAAACATTACATCTGGGCATAGTACCAAAACAATTAACTACAATTTACTAGGACAACTACTAGTTACCCTCCTCATGAACGTGGCTTGTACTAACGCCGCTACAGCCCAATTTCGAATTGATCTCACAGTCATACAATCATTACAAAAACCCCCCAATCTCAGAAAACTAGACTACTACATCTATCCCAAATATATACAGCCAAAAACCAAATCTCAAGTCCAGGATCAAAGCCCTAAAATTCGGAGAAAAAAAAGCTATCAAATTTCAACGAACAAAATAATATGAAATTAGGGCTCAGGATTCAAATGATCAATTCAGAAAAACCAAAATCAAATTTAAAAAAAAAAAAAAATGAACGACACTAATAAACCCTAGGCGAATTTTACAGCTGCGCGTCGTTTTAAAAAAATAATAGGGAAAAAAAAAGGTGAAAGTCTCACCACCGCCGATAACAAGGAAGACGAAACCCTAGGTCAAGCGAGTTAGCCGTTCCGACAAAACCGATGCGCACTCGCATCTCCCAAAGCCCTTTCCTGTCCCTTGTATATATATATGTGTGTATATATACTCGAAATATATTCACGGCTCTAACTCCGGCAACGACGGTTAGCCGGTGTGAGAGAAAACCTCGTCTTTCTTCTTCTTCTTCGGGGAAAAGTTGTCGCCGAAACGAGAGAGAAGAAAATTCGTTTATTCTTTGGTAAATAATAAATATTTAATAACTTTAATAAAAATCATATGAGGCGATTGGTAGATAAAGTAGTATATACCCCTCTCTCTCTCTCTCTCTCTCTCTTCTTCTTTTTTTTGTTTCGTTTTCGCGTTCGAGTAAACTGCACGTGCGAAGCGTGTGTGGGGGAGCTGGTAGGGACTCACGGCCCGGCTCATTATGTACCAACTTGTCCAGTCAACAATAAACACATTCGGTTCACCACACAACAAGTCAGGTTTTGTCACGGAAATCTATAAGTTAAAGAAAAAAAAAGCTTCTTACACAATTTGATCCAACAGCTGAGATTTGTAGGATTTTGAGATCATGGATATCGTTTTTTAATCCAACGGTGGAGATGTTTTTGTTTCAAAGAGTGATGTCACATCTTTTTTAGAAACTGTCGTTATCTTCCTTTTTTCCAAAGTCGTTGCTTGAAGAGGTACGAAACCAAATGGAAAAAAAAAGGTACAAAACAAAGCATTGCATATCAGTTTTTTTTTTACATTCAGAGGAGCAAGTATATCGAATATGGGTAATGCAATTTGCTTCTCTGAACTTCAAATCCGATTTAGATCGATCTTGGCTTGATGAGAAGCTGAAACAGAAGCGCAATTGTTAGGTCCTTGGTCTTTAGGTTGCTGCCTTGACGAATAATTGTAGATTATGAAAAATTGTTATGAGGGGAACTTCGTTATTATCTGTTCTTTTACGCATTTGGATGAGTCGTGCCATCTTCTAATATTATTGCACATACGTAAACAACATATGATTGTTGTAGACAAATTTGTGGACATTTTGATCAATTCCTTTTCTGGTGACTTATTTTGTTAACGTGTAAATTGTGCTTACAAATGCTTTGTTCATTTTCTGACGACAACAAAATTGCTATTATTATCTTACGATTTCACCGGACTTTGGAAGGAAGTGAGATTATCTAGAGCGATCAAACTTCTATTTGAATCCGTGCATAGCCTTAGTGTGAGCCATGATAATAGATTATTTTACCCATCTTTATTTAATTTTAGAAAAAATTGCATAAAAAATCTTGTAATTGACACCTGCTAACACTTTAAACCTTGAAAATATATCACTATCACAATAAAACCTTCAAACTAAATATATTAGTACATTAAATTTCCAACTTTGCTTTTTAATACACGTCGTTAAGTTAATGGTCACTATTTAATTCCGTCAAATATTTAATGACATGGTATTAAATTTATTTTTTAATAAATTTTTGTTTTGTTTTTTATTATCTATTTATTGTAATAATAATATAAAAATATTTCAAAGTTTTTAAAATAAAGAAAATTAAAAACAAAATATATGGATGATTGGTTGAGTTGTAACTGTAAAGTTTTTGCTGTAGTATTTGTGTTGTAAGTGTGTTGGCTGTAGTTGTTAAGTTATTGGTTGTAGATTTTTTTGCAGAAAATTTTGCTGTAGTTATATTGGTTTTAGCTCTAAGTTTTTGGCTGTAAATTTTTTAAAACAAAGCATGATTGGTTCAATACTATGATGTATATATAAAATAAATATATTTCTATTAATAAAAATGCTTTATAACAATAAAAAATATTAAATAATTATATTATTAAACTTAAAAAGTTAGAAAAATATTTAAAAATAAAATAAAAACAATAAATAAATAACACATATCTTTTGTTTAAGCTTAAAAGATCAATGAATCATGTATTATATAACACATGCAACGTTATAATTTCTTTTTTATTTCAGTTTTCAATATATTTTTTCCTTTTTTCAGTTGATAATTTTTATTTTCATATTTATCTAAATAATTATGGATATTTTTTCTCTACAGATTCTACAACCCAAATAATAAGGATGTGGGATTTTTGGTGCTACAACCACATTAAATCCATTTTTTAAATCTGAGTTGTATCTATAAAATAAGAAGCTACAGCATGGTAAAAATTTGTTAAAATTTGTTGTAGTTTGTAACTCTAAAAATTAAAACTACAACATGATTGGTTCAACATCAACAATTTAAAGGTAAATAAAGATGTAGAAGTAATATACAGCCCATCCTTGCTCAAATAATATATATAGAATTTTTTTTATTTAAAACAAAAAATATCAATTACTATTTTATGTTTACTATAGCTAAAATGATACAAAATATTAAAAATATAAAAACACAATAAATAAACCAAAATATATTTTTATGTTCTGTATATTTGAAGTTTTAAAGGTAAATTTTTTTAAAAAGTATTACTTGTTTTTCCTTACAAAATATTTACTTGTTAAATTTCATTTATTCATTTATAGTTTAATTATATTAAAATACAATACATTTTCTACCTTTATCAACCTAAAATATCTTTTAACAAAAATTCTGTGTTTTAAATATTTTAAATTTGTAAGTTTAAATTATCAAAATGAATAAATAAAATATAACAAGTGAATAGTTTAAAAATTTACCTTTTAAACTTTAAATATATAGAGGATAACTTCACTTATAACTTTTTAGAAGAATGTCTTTAGATAATCTTTGTTATAATAAACACTAAAAATAATATTTAACATTTTGAAGAAAAAAATGTTTGATTTTTTTTTTCATTTTATTTTATTTTAAATATTAAAAAAATAGTACGGCCTCCGTTTCTTTATATTTGTTGTTTTGAAAATTATGTTTTGTTTCAATTTATTTGATGTTTTGAGATTTTTGATGTAGTAATTATTTAAAATATTTGATTAAAAATTATGATTGGCTCTAATTTGAAAAAGCAAGAGAATGTTACTTTAATAATTACAATTACTTTTTATAATTATGTGGTTTTAGTAATATATTGTTTTTCTTAATTTGTATAATTTGAATTAAAATAAAAAACATAATGAAACAGAGGGAGTATAATTTTGTTGATTTTTTTATTAAAAATCCTCTTTTTGATAAAAAGAATAATAATCAAAATTATTTTTGATTAAAAATTAAATTTTTATGTCACATCATCAAATATTTAACGAAAGTGAACAGTGCCATTAAATATTTTGACGGCGTGCAATAAAAGGTCAAGTTGGAGTATTAATGTGTTAATATATTTAGTTTGAAGGTTTATGATGATAGTGAAATACTTTCAAGATTTAAAGTGTTAGTAGGTGTCATTTTGAAGATTTTTATGCGATTTTCCTTCAATACATTTGCTATACATAATATTTAATATCTTTGGAAATCATAAAGTTTGACTAAATCCAACCTTGAAGAAATCTATGTCTTGAGTGAAAAAATTCCAAAATTTATTAGGTTCATCACAATTTATATGGAATGATACAATTTCTGCAATCTAACAACAATTTAGTTACAGGAAATGGAGTAAGGGAAACCAATAAGTATTTACCAAAATCATGAAACCGTGCAACTCGATTATAATTAAAAATTAAAATTAAAGAGTTAAATTGAGATGGAGCATCTTATTTCCGATTTCCGTTGATTTATCCGATTTCTGATACTAATAAATAGAGGAAGTTTTCGCTTCTTTTGTAGTGTGTTCTTTTGACTTACGCAGAGTTTAGTTGAAGTGAAAATATGCGTCACCAGACGGCAAAAATGTTATCTGCGTCACCGGAACGCACTGCTCTCGTAGTTTTCCACCATTGTTGTATGGTGTGTAATTGTGTGTATTAGCTGATTTGCCCACCTTCGCGGATGCGCAAAGTTTTTTTCTGTTTTCTTAATATTTTTAAAACCTATTTGTTTGTATGATGTTGTTTTTGTTTTTATTTTAGTTTTAGTTTTCGATTTGTATATTTTTGAATTTATATATTTAAGTAATAATTATTATTACATTTTTTATTTATTTTGAATATGTTTATCTTTGTTTATGTATTATTAATTTTTTTCTATAATCATATTTTGTTTTCTACTTTCTTAAGTCTTCAATTTTTTTAATATAATAAGAATTTGTTTACTTGTTTTATATGTTTTTTTTTAGTTATCCATTTGTATCAACTGATGAGTAATATTAGTTTCGAGAATATGTATTTCAATTTATAATCATTTGTTTTATTTGATTTTTTAATTTATTTTCACCAACAAAAATAATCGAATTAAAACAGTTCATATTTTTACATATTATTCACATAACAAGTGCAGTATAATAAAACTAAGCCTAAGTGATATGCATTTAGAAAAACAGATGCAGAATTGTCAAATATGTCAAATATGCTCAGTTTTACATGTTATCCACATAACAGGTGAAGTATAATAAAACTAAGCCTAATTGATATGCATTTTTTAAGTTTAGATTATTATAACGATCAGAATTTCGGGTAAGTAAGGTAGAAAGTTCGCTACTGGTATACCTTCTTATTTTTACGATTTTGTTAAAGGGTTTTATAATAATCGTAAAATGTGTTTGTTAATAAATCTGTTTATTTTTGCAATTTTCATTTTTAGTCACAAATTAGTCGTAATATAGCCGCAAATTAGTTGCAAAGTAACTTTTCAAATCCTTAAACCCTAAATAAAAATCCTATTATCCTAAATTTAAACAAACAAAAAATAATAAAACATCGTAAATTTTTATTATTGACAAAATTTGCTTAATTTTTTCTTTGTTTTTTCTTTGTTTTAACATAAAATCTCCATTATTTTTACCAATAAACTAATAAATTTTATTTATTTAATTTTGGACTTATCTTATGTGGTAAAAACACATATATTATATTTTTTAATAAAAGTAATATATATTTTTAATTTCGTTTTTATTTATTTTACAAATATAAAAAGTTGATCTTAAAAACTATGAATAAGTAGCAATTTATTTTATAGTTATTTTAAATTAAAAAAATATAAATTAATATATTAGAACTCAATATATAGTTTCAGTATTTTATTTATCAATTATCATAATTATGTTAAAGTCTAAACACATATTACGATTAGTAGTGAAGGACGTGCAAGAAGACTATAATCTTTAGCATCACCAAGGTACTCTCGAGAATCGTAATATGTGTCAGTTGGTTATATAAATGAACTAAAGGTGATGAAAATTGATGAAGATTTGTGTATTATGCAATTATGTTTTTTACACATTGTTCTGTCATGTGTGGGGTTACAAATTTATTTCAAATTTTCTTATGCTTCACACTTGCAAAATGGATGGCTTTGTGAAAATAAGTTTCCGAACTTAAATCATCGCGCTACATCAAACAAAACAAAAACACTAACTTAGTAGTCTGTGTTAGTTGTTATTGTACCATTATCCCGGATTTAAACCTGTGTATAGCATGTTACTTTAAACAAAAATCAAATAAAGCAACACGACGTTTTAAATGGGATTGCAGAATAATATGTGGCCTTCAGATGATGCAAGAGTTGTTCTCATCTACAGTGGAATATTACTTATATAATTCTCTATCTGATTACAAACAGAGTCGATTTCTTTGCAAATAAATGTAATGAAAGATCAGCACACATGATGACTGAAACAAATTTCTTGGGATCACGAGACAAAATGATGGTTAGGAAAAGCAACAACGTTCAAAGCTTCAGCAGTAATCTTTTAGATTTGCGTATTACCCTCCGGCAAATCGGACACACCTTATTCTCTTCCGACAGGATCTTCTGAGCACAGCCGCGACAAGTGGCAGAGTGACCGCACGGTACGAAGAAACAGTTTCTCCGTTCCTCGAAACATATGACACACAATGTCGAGTAGTCCACATCATCGGAAGAGCTAAAAGACGCCGTTTCTAAATCTCCCTTCCCCGCTACCTCCTTCGGCTCGCTGACCAAGGGCGTCCAAACGGTGACTTCTTCTCCTGCCACCACTGGTAGTTTCCCCGTGTCATCTTCCATGTCACAATCGCTCAGGAATTTCAGCATCAAAAATATTATGAACATAATAGTCCCCTTCATTTATATCCGAGAGATTACACATAGAAGCTTCGACCAGTCGAAATTCATTAAACCGGATCTCCCTTCATTTATATCCGAGAGATTACCGTAAGAAAAAAAAAGTAAAAACTGACATTGTAAATCAACTCGAGGTTACAGGTTACTGACCATCTTTTCTCATTTTTGTCATAAAGGTTAAAAATGGAAAATATGGCTTATCTTGTCCCTATTTAGTAACATTTCTGCAGCAGTACATTTTTGTATACATACGTACCAAGCAAATGAAAAACTAAAAACTTGATCAAATTAATGTAGATATTTGAGTATAAGCTATTTAGCCGAATTCATCTTCAGATATTTCCCGGACCCCCGTAGTATATAATATGTGTGGCCACAAAGCCTGTATGTATTTCATCAATCACTTTATAACCATGGGTGTTATCCGAGAATGGTTCTGTGTTCTGTACCCGATGATCCGTCACATAATTCTCGTTGACTGTAGTCATATTCATGATAATAGCATCATAATTTGGATATTTCACCGGAAAGTAACCGTTTCCCATCTGAGGACTTGGCAAAAATGCACTAAACACTTCTCCTCCCCACTCGACATTATTGGCAAATCTCTCTTTAAATCTAATTTCTGGCCAAAATCCAATTTCTTCTCCTCCAAATTTAAACCACCAGTTACCATTTGCCTTGTCCTTTGATCATGATCAAGAATCACATCACATTCATTTAGTATTATGTTTGCTATAACGGTATATCCCATAGGGTATGTCATTCTATTTGTTAGATAAAAATTTGTGAAGCATTACTCTTAAATTATAAATTGAGTTTTCAAATAAAAATAATACGTGTAATATGAAGAGATTAGTGACAAGCAAACCTTGAATACGCCAAATATATCCACATTAAGGGTAGAACCACGAACATAAGGCTCCTCATGTTCGCCAAGAGGGTAATCTGAACGAACCATTATGATCCCAGTTGAGCACAAGCTGTTATAACATTGATTTTCCCCTGCCTGTACATATATCGTTAATACTAATATTTAGTTCATGAAAAATCTTCAAATATTAGGATCGAATAATTAATACATGGTAGACCAAAACATAATAATAATAAACTTACTTTTGTAAACACAAAAGTTCGAGTTAAGTTGTCACCATATAACTTTGGATTTACCTGAAATGTAAATATATTTAGGGAAATAATATTAAAACAAATATTTTAAATGATTATAAAACTACTTTATTAGCAGAAGTTTTTATTTTTATATTTAGATCACAATTCAAATTAAAGATAAGATTCGATAACAAACTTACAATCCATCCCGTTTAATAAAATCATTTCCAATTTGAATATGAATACGAGAAGAACTGAATTGTGGAAATTTAACTTTAGGGTCATTTATTGAAGCAATCATTGATGATCCAGTGTAGATTTTCCCTTGTTCTCTCTTGGTACGACACACAGCAAACTAATTTTCATCACCATTCATCAGCATTAGCGTTATGAGTCCCTTATTGAATAATACATATATTCCACCTTGGTTGGAAAAATAACAAAAATTGTACTCCATACATGATGTTGGTGACTGTCAAGATTGGATTGATTATAAGTGAAGTTCCAAGAACCGTGAGGTCTATATTTTGTGGAGAACGAGTTCAATCTTAATAGTTCATCTTTGGTGATTCTCTTTATGGGCACGGTACCAGTGGGACAACCTATACCATTTTCCCATAAATAACCAAATTTCTTTTTGTTCGTCTTTGAGCGTAATACGGATAATATCCGAGGCATCTACACATTTTAAAAATAATTGTATTAGCAACTGTAATACTGATCCAACTTACATATGTTAAATAGTATAATACATACTTCATAGTGGAACAAGTGATTTTTCATCAATAGATGGTCAAAAGCTGGTTGTTTATAAAAATCTACACATCCATATGTATCACCATGTGTAGTCTATCATTCAAAAACAAAATAAACAATGAATGGTGTAAGCATGTGCATTTATATATATATATAAATCAAGGTGAATAAACAGAGTCTAAAAAGGTTTAAAATAAACTTAAACAAACCTTAATGATTTTAGTAGCAGGTTTGTTGACAACTTTAAGTTGCTCTGCAATTTGAGAACCACTGAAAATTTGCAATGTTTTTGCATCCACAAAAAAACTATTAAAGTTTACCATCTTGCCAAAACACATAATATAAACCACCAATAATAATAACATCCTCAAACAACTTAGTTTCATTTTCTCTAAGGAAAGAGTACGCAATGGCAACTATATATTGTTTTGGACAAAATGACAACTATATATATAATCTCAATATAATGAGACAAAGTGAAACATTAAAGAAATTAATGTTTATTAGATACGTATAACTTTTTATTTTAATATTTAACTATTTGATTAATTTATTTTTATTTTATTTATTTATGCATTATAGTACATTATTATTATATTTGGTAGATTTTTCTCATTATAGCCTGTATTTTGTATCTATATTAATGAGGTGTAGATTGAAAGCGCTATAGAACTTAGTAAAACATAAAAGATACTAATGTTTATTAGATGCGTATGACTTTTTGTATAATATTTAATTACTTAATTAACTTTCTTTTTTCTTTATTTGTTTATGCGTTATGGTATACTAGTATTAAGTATTAATCCGTGCGAATGCACAAATATATTTTTGTTTTATTATTTACCCAGACAATTTTCTTCGTCTTCCAAAGTAATTAATGTTTTCTTTACTTCCTCATGGATTAAGTGGAACTCCCAAGCCTTCTTCTACAAGTTTTACTGAAATCCTAACAAACCAAAGTGATAACAAATTAAATAAGATAATTCCCTTTTTGGTGTATGATTTCTTCAGTAATTTAAAGTTTTCTAACGTTTTCACATTTCAGAATCTTCCAACCATTTTTGAAGATTATATATATTTGTTTATGTGAGAGAAAACCATAATAAGTTACCCCTTAAATTAAATTAAAATCATCGATAAATTTAATTGTCTAAATTCTTATTTTTTTCTTTTAGTAAAGAAGATGAAGTAGAGTGGAATTTATATTTTCTTTTCATCGTATATAATCATACCAAACATAAAAAAGTTGTGTATTGCAGAGACTACAGATTAATTTATCAAAAACTGAAATAATTAATACAGGTTTTACGTGCAAGATGAGAATGCTAAGAAACTCAATGAAACATAAAAAGTATTAAACCAAGATTATTGGTAAAACTTTTAAAAAGGAGTTTTCAAAATTAAAATACTGTTACTTGAATATATTTGGCTTAAAATTATTAAACTTTATTTTTTATAGTAGTTCAACCATTTACAAATGACACATGTATAATTTGGATAAAATAGGGATTCTAAAAATTCTGTTTTAGGAATTTTTTCTCTCTCATCTCTCTCCTGTTTTTTTTTATATTCTCTTTTAATCTTTAGAATTTGGGTAAAAGACCCCAATAATCATGTTTTTAGTGGTTATTAGATACATGTAATTTTTTATATTAATATTTAACTATTCAATTAACTTATTTTGTTTTTATTTATTTATTTATGTGTGATGTTATATTATTATCATAATTTATATATTATCCTCGTTATAATGTGTATTAGCCTTGGCCTTTCGAATATTCGGTTTGGTTTACGAATATTTCAGTTATTGAAATTTAGGATCCAATAGGTATTTAAAAGTTTTTGGTTCGATTTTGGTTCCGTTCTTGATCGGTTCGGGTACAGAAGATAAAGAACCGTAAACTATCCGAAAATTTTCGGTTTTTAAATGGTTCCAGGTATTTAGTATTCAAAACAGTAAAATTTTACTCAAATTACAAATTTTTACCCAAAATGTTACATAATATTCAAAAATATTTTGGTTCTTAAAATCATTTGGATATTTATATCCAAAATAACAATATTTTATCCGAAGTTTTCAAAAATATCCGAGATATTTTAGTGGTTTTCTAGAAATTTAGGTATTTATACCCGAAATAACATTAATTATATCCAATTATAAAATTTTAGTGGAGAAATATATATACTTTCGGATAATTTATTTCTTATTTCGGTTCCAGGTAAGAATTATAACCGAACTGATATCCACATATTCTTATTCAATGGGTATTTTGGCAAGATCAAGAACCAAATTAAATGGGTTATTTTGGATATTCGATTCTGGATAATATGTCCAAAGACTAGTGTGTATTGTGTAGATTACAAAACTTAGTAAAACATAAAGGGTATTAGTGTTTATTAGATACATGTGATCTTTGTATAAATATTTAATTATTACAAGTTTGTAACCCGTGTTTTTCACGGATTAGGATATATATATATTTTCATAGTTATTTTATATAAATTATAAAATTTTAACATATTCAAAAATCTTTTAAAATTATATATTATTTAAATCATACACAATTGCAAATTATTAATAATATTAGGTGAATATCCGGATAAAGAATAATTTTGTTAATTTTTTTTCCTTTATTTTTGGTTTTTTGTAATAATTTTATTTTCTTGGGTTTAATTTTGTACTTATTTGTAGTTTTTGTTGGAATGTTTTTTTTGTGGTTTTAGTATTTTTGTATCATTTCTTTCGCATTTATAACGTTTATAATCCAATATAATGACATAACACTGGTTCTCCTGCTTCCACCACCAATTTTTTCTCTCTCTCTCTCTCTCTTTCTCTTGCTCGAAGGTTATCTCTCACTCTCCCCCCCTTTCTTGTTACCACATTACCACCATCATCCTTCTCGCTCTTTGCTTTCTCCCCCATCTCCGGAGAAACGGAAAGAACCGTGGTCGTCGTCTCCGGGGACGTCAAGGTACCACTCCCATCTCCGGCGAAGCAGTGAGCGATCTAGGAACTTTAGCGACACTTTCCGGGGACTGTTCCACTACTAACCCAAAGTTGAATTCTTCATAACCGGTGAGGGTAATTATCACACTCTCTATCTCCTCCAACACAAGCGTAATCCTCGGCCTTTTCTACGCCTCTATCACGGTCCGGTGGTACAGTGATCTCCACATGATTCGGTTTAAGCCTGGCGAGACCGAAATCAGCGATTTTGGTGGAGAAGAGTTGATCTAAAAGAACATTGCTAGGCTTTATATCCCCATGAATCACAGGTGGTTCAACACTATGAAGGTGCTCCATACCTTCCGCTATGTTAAGTGCAACCACGAATCTCCGGTTCCAGTCCATGAGCTCAGGGCATCTTCGGTGAAGCAGTGCGTCCTGGAGGTTACCATTGTCCATGAGCTGGTAAATGAGTAGCAAACGTCGTCGTTTTTGTCGGATTTTTGAATGTTTTTTTGCTTTTCAGATTAAAAAATTCGGAAAGAAAAAAAAGAAGGTAAGAGCATCAGCAACCCAGGTAAAGTTGTTTCCTCTTTTAATTTTTTTTTTTTTTAAATGTGAACTAATCGTAGGACACTAAATATGCGTGGATCCCACGATTTCAAGTGAACTATGTTACTTATTTCAACAATCAAGCGTCCATTACTTCCTTATATTGGTGGGCCCCACCGTTTTCTTCCTCTAAGCAAACGCAGTTAGCGACTGCGATATTAATGGTCTAAGGTTCCGACCATATATTTTTTCGGTAAATGGAAAATTTCGGGGACATCATTGTCAAAACGCAGTGTTTCGTGCCCGTACTCATTCGTGCTTGGACAAGTTCGAGTACGAGGGTGTTTCATCACGCTATCTGTATTGTTTGCATTATGTTCGTTGTTTCAATTAGTTTGGCTTAGCTAGCTCTTGAATCGATGTTTGTATCATGGGAATTTTCCATATACTGTATCGAAGAATTTTTATAGTCTTTGCATGGAAGAAACTCGTAATCTCCCATCTAATAACCACAGAACTCCCTGCTCTTAGCCTTCCAAAATTAATCATCTTCATGATGTTACTTTAAAAAAAATAATAATAAAGCAACACGACGTTTTAAATGGGATTGCAGAATAATATATGGCCTTCAGATGATGCAAGAGTTGTTCTCATCTACAGTGGAATATTACTTATATTATTCTCTATTTGATTACAAACAGAGTCAATTTCTTTTAAAATAAATGTAATGAAAGATCAGCACACATGATGATTGAAACAAATTTCTTGGGATCATGAGACAAAATGATGGTTAGGAAAAGCAACAACGTTCAAAGCTTCAGCAGTAATCTTTTAGATTTGCGTATTACCCTCCGGCAAATCGGACACACCTTATTCT